>JAOEJH020322549.1:1783-12859 GCA_025448215.2 Palythoa grandis
CCCCATCCAGGGGGAGTCAATGACTCTAATCTGCTTAACACTACAGAAACCGGAGGTAAGCACCGGCTCCAATGGGTGAAAGGATTTACTTTTAGCCTCACGTTGTGAATTAAAGTTTACCTTTTGTTTAGTTTAGTTAGCCATTTAAAAATGATGTCTGGGACATTTACAAATTTCTCCTTTCTATATGAATGCATTCATTCCTAGAAAACCCTCCAAACGTTCCTTTGTTGCCGACAGTGTTTGATTATTTATTTGGCTGACACATTTTGACTTGTTTTGCAGACGTTTAAGTGAAACCAAATTTCAAGGAAAATCCGGTCTTGTTGAATTTAACAATGATGGAAGACGTCGCCAAGCATTTACGGAAATTCACAAATCTCTCAGAACTAACAAAGGAATGATATGGAAACATATTGGCTACTGGAATGGAAAAAGGTCTGTTATCACTGACGAAAGCTTCCTACCAGAAGTACGGGTGGTGCTCACTGAATGCACACCAAGTGTAACCGCTTTCCCAAAACTTCCACAAGAACAATGTCAGTCACCTGCATTGATATGCTATAAGAATGTCGTCGCACCAAGTGGAAAAATAGAAACGCTGATAAAATGTTGTCGTGGGTACGCAATCGATGTACTGCGTTTGCTAGAAAATGAGGCAGGGTTTCGTTCTGACCTCCGACTTAGTGACGATGGAAAATTCGGCGTATATAATGTTATCAATAATTCTTGGAATGGTATAGTTTCCGAACTCATCCAAGACAAAGCGGATATGAGTGTCGATTTATTTGTAAGCTCTCGCAGATCCAAGGCTGTTAAGTTTACTGAAGCATATATGCCGGCTGGAATAACTCTTCTTGTCCGACAGCGCAAACTTGGAAGTGTGACCATTTCTTGGCTTTCATACTTGAGGCCATTTTCCACAAATGTTTGGATTACGTTTCTTGGAGCTCTTTGCATAATGGTTCTTAACTTATGGGCCGTAGAAAAACTGAGCTTCCGGTTTTTTAGCCCCACTAATGATGAACGAAACAAGCAGCCTTCAGATGGCGACGACTGGGTAGAAAACGATCGTATTGACGAAGATCTTGACAACTGCAATAATCTCTCCACCAAAATATCAAAATTTCCCCGTATAAAATCAATTTTCAATCTTGAAAATGCTTTATTTTATACCATTGCTGTAGCCTGTCAGCGTCCTGTCGATGATTCAAGGCCAAACACCAACAGTACACGGTTGGCTGCGTTGTCATTTAGCATGGCCATGCTGGTATTTGTATCTGCTTATTCAGCTAACTTAGTGCGTTCTCTAATAGTAGACGAAACCTTCTTACCAGTGACAGACATTCGCGATAAGAAGGTAAGAACATGCAGACGTAGCAAACAGCTAGTTAGTATAGCGCAATTCGAGATTAGTTTTATTATTGTCTTTCAATAAGAACACCGGATTCATATAGGATCTAAACGTGACGTTGGTGGTCCTAGGGTCAACCCCGTCACTGTGGGACCTTTTTCCCGCCAAATTTGACTCAGTTTTTTTCCTTACGAGGTCGGTAAAATGAGTACTAGCTTCTGCTGTGGGCTAACCTCCCGTCCAGGGGAAGTGAATGACTCTCATTCGCTTGACACTATAGAAAGCGGAGATAAGCACTGGCTCCATTGGGCCACTTAGGCTCGTAAAAGGATTCAGTAGGCTAGCTTGCTAATTTTTTTAAAAAAAAGTGCCAAATACTTGAGGTATGAAAAGGTAAAAAGATACATAGCAAAATATTAATATACCAAAAACTCATTTTTAAAATTTTAGTGTTATTCCTCGAGACATCGGAAAATGAACAAATTTAAAGAAGCTAAAAACGACAAACCTAACAAAAACAATTAAAATACTGTTAATGTCTTTGCTGGTGTTTTAATTTGAAGTGTTAGTTTCTTCCGCTCGTCTTGACATCGTTTTCGTGATTAACTTTAATATTTATAGATGGTTTTCACGCACTCCCTAGAGACGCCAAAGACAAAAGACGAGGCGGCCATATTGGTGTCCTAATCAAAAGAAATCATCAAAATTCTTTTGTTCAAGGGACACCAATATGGCCGCTATGACGTCAGGTGAAAACGATCTTTATTTAAAGACTATCACTTTCATAATTTTCAACGTCCTCATTAATTTACAATCAATATCAACATCATCATCATTGCCGTCATAGTTCATTCACTTATTTCTATTGTTTTTTTTTCATTTCTCTTATTTCCCTTTTCCACTCATCGTCATCACCATTACTGAAGTTGCTTAGTTTTCATTTGCCCCCAAACAGTTCCAGCATCCTCCCCCGGGTTTCCGGTACGGTACGGTCAGCGGTACCTACACGGAGGATTTTTTCAGAAACAGCAACAACATGTTCTTTCAGGCCTTATGGTACCACATGAAACAAAATAATGTAGACACTTTGGAACATGGACTTCAAAAACTCCGTTCCGGGTAAGGATCTGGTTTTATATTCGTGCGTTTTGAATCCTCTGCTCTAGACTAGAATATCTAAATGTGTTGATTCCATTGATGGTATGGCAAATTACTCCACAAATTATGCTTTATTATTTTAGCGAAAAAAATTTTGGTGTTAGGTGCACTTTAATTTTTTTGTTTTGAAATTATTTTTTACTTGGTACTTTGCTATGCTCTTGATTTCGTCAATAGTAGGCGTTAAATTGATATTTTAAGTTAAACGCACGGGGGTTAGCGTGGGTAACGTAAACGCAAGGAACTTTTTTTGTTTTAACGGTCGCAAGAAATATCATTTGAATAATTTTCAAGCAAGGTGGTTCCCCTCAGATCGAAAAGTGGTTTTAGACCAACAAATTGTTGAAGTAATCTTAAACCGTTTGGGAAAAGAAGCGAAGTTGATGTGTGTCGTATAGGGTACGTTGACAAATTATAATCTTTAACTCTTTTGTTTTCGCTTTATCAATTCAGGACTCTAGATGTTTTGATATCTGACAATATTGCACTCGTTTATGCGTCTTTGCACGACCAAAACTGTGAGTTGAAAGTTGTTGGTGATACCTTTGGCACATCCGGTGTTTCAGTAGCCGTGAGAAAAGACTCCATATGGTTTGCTCCGATTGCGGATGTTCTAGAGAAACTAAAAGACAATGGACTGATGGACTACATCCAGGGCCAGTATATCAAAAACGATCAGTGTCAGAAAAAGGTCAACCCGCCACAGCAACTTTCTTTAACTGATGTTAGTGGATTGTTCTTGCAGCTGTGTTTCGCCATTGCTTTCGGTGTCTTAGCTTTGTTCCTGGCCGGCTGTTTTAAGTTTATTTTTCAGCTGGCAAGAAGAAAGAATGGAGATGAATCCAGCGTTGGTATGGAAGACGATCAAACAAAACTGGCCGATACGCTTCACACACACACTGAATACTCTTCTACCTAGCTTTGATCTACATTTGATGATTTACTCCAATGGTAAAATAAGTTGATAACGACACGGGTATTGTACAAAATACAAGAAGAAAAAATACCAGTACCACTAATGATGACAGATAGTTGAAAGAAATAGTACACTTCAGTCGCATCTACTCATTCCTGTCGCTTTTCCCTCTTCCCTATGCTGTTATTCCGTCTATCGTCGTTACAATCTTTTATCACATGATAAAATATATTTCTAGGGTCAATAACCAAATCCTGTGCGCTTATTGGGTGAGAATCAGTCCAATAACCTGCCGTACAAGACGGATTTCTCTAGGGCCAATAACCAAATCCTGTGCGCTTATTGGGTGAGAATCAGTCCAATAACCTGCCGTACAAGACCGATTTCTCGCAAACGCGAGTGCGCAGAGATTTTATTTTTTCTTACCTAAAAATGAAGCCATATAATAAATATCTCAAGATTGATATAAATATATGTAAATATCTATATAATAAATATAAAAATATCTTAAGATACATATAACAAACATTTGATATAACTGAGGCGGCCTCAGTCATGCTGGACAGTCTACTAAGATATGAAAAAACTTATTTTCACACCAAACGCACTCTGTATTCATGCAGTTGAAAAGAAGATTGATTTCAGTCCCTAAGCATTTATCGTATGACATTGTAGTTTTCTGAGTTCTGACTGGTTGACTTACATTTCGTCGAAATGCGTATTTGGACTACGGTCCGTGGCAGTTTACGTATGTTCAGGACCGCTCTCGCCGATGTATTCATTGCGCCGGCGCAAGATCTAGAATCATTTGCTGGTATTTTGTACTGACATCAGTGAGACATACAAACCTTTTTCAAGAAAACAGAAAAGGACCCAGGAAAAATTTAAGAAGCAAACGTGGATGAGCAGCATTCTCTAGGTAAATGTTATTATCCTGACGAAAAAGGAGAGGAGTAATACGAACAACCAACAAAAAATAAAACAGTTAGCCATAAAATAAACAATTTATTAATCTTGCTGGCTCCATCTGTACGAGAAAATATAAGACCTCGGTCTTTTTTGAACGAACCTCGTCGCATTCGCTTCCTTCTGTCAAAAAAAAGGTCTGAAATTTTTCCTACAAGACCATATTGAAAACCGCTGTTTTTAGCTCATTTAAAAACTAGGACAGCTATACTATAAGGCAAAACTGTAACCAAAGATTAGCCAATAGCCTAAAGCGATATTGTCCAAATGTCTTTCAATTGAAAGTATTGGTCTTTACTTTCTTAATCCTACCGAAATTAGAAATAAAAAAGAAGTTTAAAAACCAATATCGTAATACGGATCCGTATATCTACTTGTCCATTCCTTGTTCAGCATGATAGTCTTACAGTCCACACCATCAGGACAACGTTTGGCGATTGGTGACACAGGTCCATCAACGACTGGAACAGTGACAAACTCAACAAAGCAGTCGGACGCGTAGTCACATGGAGCATCATCAAGTTCAAAAACAACCAACTTACTACTGTTCTTCCCTGGAGATAACACACTGGATGGCACATACAAAGTCTCCTGGGGACCAACCGCTGGCCAGTAACGACCGAGGTTAAATCCATTTACAAACGCTTGACCCTTTGAGAAAAAAAGGACATTTAATAACACTGTATAAACCTAACTGAGAAATTATTTGTTTCTTGTTCAGCGCGGAGCTATTTAGTATTTGACTGTTTAAGGACATCAATACACTAATTAAAACAAATTTTGAAGAAAAACAGCAAAAATGTTAATAAAATGTATATAAGTCTTGCAACGTTATTAAACAAGGAAAAACCTGCCTACAGACACAGCGAGAACTCACGTGCAAAGTTCGTGCACCTATTCGAGATGATCGAGAACTGACATTTCTAATATTGCCCCATCACAAAAACCAACCAGCATAAAAACAGAAAATCGTGAGGAATACTGAAGGAACAAACGTGAAAATTTTTACCTTGGTCCAACCTTTCAGTCTAAGGAAAGTATCCCTTGGAATACCGTCCCGAGCAGGAGGAATGACTCCCTCGTAAAAAGTCGGCATTTCATGAACCTTACTCGTTTGACTGGTGAAAACGATACTGGCTTTATTGCTGCTTTTTGCTTTCTTTCTATTTGAAGTTGGCAGTAATGATGGGCTCTTTACAACTGCGTCGAGATCAATTCTGTACATTGTCCACTCTGTCAGGATTTCTCCACCAATTGTAACGTTGCTAAGAATTCCTTTGCGATCGCGTAGCTGTGGCCCATAGTTTACTCGGCCCATGTTTTCTACCAGAATATCCAAGGTAAGGAACTTACCAATAGTTAGTTTTGCAGTCGTTTTCCCGCCTATACGGTGAAGCGTGGCCTGGCGGACCTACCATTTTTACACATATATATTAGTTACACATCAGTGATCCATATCATTTAAAGATGATTTTTTCCTTATCGCCTGAGCTCATTACGGACCCATTAAATTTGTCTGAATCGACAGTAAATAGCATTACGTCTACTTTCAAGACGAAATTAACGTTAATTAAGTCTAAACAAGCCGAGGCAGCAATTATTGGCCCATTTCAGTATACAACGTAAAACGCGCTTTTACGTGGAATTGTAGTACCCTTCTAGGACAAATCTAATTCGCACAAAAAAAACTTAGAAAACGCACTTTTCCTGCGATAACTCTTTTGCATTTACTTGAATTTAATTTCCTATGAAAGAATTAGGTTCATTATTCAAATAAACGTTACTCTGTCTTGCCCTAAAAACACAGCATCACTTATGCAATGCATTCTGTTGTTCTTAGTACTTGAAAATATATTCTAGAACGTTTTCTTAGTTATAACCGTTGCTACTTTCTTTTATGACCATTCAGTAATTTTTTTACTGCTACTCTTTGTTTTACCAACTTTTGACCAGATCAAACTGCGAAAAACGCTTAAAAGATTATAAGAAGCTATCCACCTTTCCAACAAAGACAATGCCTCGATCGCCAATTGAGGGAACTTGAAGCTCTTGGGTCGATGAACGAAACTTTTTTGGAATGTTGGTATGATACAGAGCAAAGCCATAGTTTTGATCAATCATTTCCATCGATAAGGGAAAAGGCGACTTTACTGTACCCGACCTTGAAAGATTATGGAGCTCGTCGTAAAATGCTGAAAGCTGAAAAAGAAAAACCTCATGAGCCTCGATTGCATTTATCATAATGCTTTGCGTATTTTAAACCTTGACGACTTTTCTCCATCGTCATAGAGACTCTGACATATCAGCGTCCCCAGTCTAAAGATGAATAATTTGTTAGAAATATGTTGTGTTTAAAGCTAGGGCGACCTAGGGTTTCATGCACACAAACACGACAGATGGATGCATTATGGGTAGTCGGTGGAATTAATATTGCACACGGTTTAGGCATCCTGCCGATGATCTGAAACTGTTCTGTATTTTCCGTTTCAGCAGCATATATAGTTTATCGGTTTGAATTGAAATAAAAGATTTGTAATTACAATTGGTTAAGAAACCACATTGTATCCACATTGCATCCACAATGCATTCATAGCTTAGCACCAATTAAGGAATTTCCAGCAATGCAGTTTGGTGGTGAAAGGCCTAAGGTTTAACGAGACCCGCTGATCCACCTCGAATGTTACTAAAGTTGTTAAAAGACTTCGTTTTTCCTCAGTGTTTGAGCAAGCAATGCTGACGAGCTGTATAGTAAGAAACAGCTGTTCGTCGGTGCCAGTTTCTTGGTACCTAGGCTACATATTTGTAGTTTCTTAACCGATAACAGTGAAACAGTTAATTAAGGGCCGCTTGAAGTCCTTAAATGATTTGGATAAGGTGTTTTCTCCAAACTTAGTAGTGCTGTAGTGACACATAATATCAATAGCTTTTGGAAGACATTTAATGGTAAGTTGTACAAAAACGAGTAAATAAAACACAATATCAATCAATGTCTGTGACTATTTGCATGGAAAGACTAATTCGTTCATATGTATCTGAACACGTTAATCTAGGATTCTATCGAACTTCTCATTTTTAATTTAACCTTGACACAAGCCTGTCCATCTTTCAATTATTGCTTTTCTTTTTCTTAAGGCCACAAAAAGTAGGTTTGACACTAAAAGAAATTTAAGCAATGACATGCACCCCTTGTGATTTTAACCTACCTTTGTCATCTGAACTTTGCCATAAGCGTATTTAGGTGTCGGAGGGGGAACTGGACCCGAAGGAATTTTAGCATACTGAGCTATGACCTCCATGATGACGTAATACTTCTGCGTGAGGTCCCCGCTCTCAGTTAAAGGTGCATCATAATCATAACTTGTAGGGACCGGCTGGAACTGACTCCTGTCTACATTGCCATTCGCACCTGAAGATACACGACATAAACAAATGAATACTTGGAAAAAGCCTGTTTTAATAGGCAAACACAATGCTCTTTTACAAATTCACAGGGTTTTTTAATCCTTAATTAAAGCATCAAAAACCCTTGTCAAGAAACCACTCTTGTGCCTAGCCAAAGTGCTCAATTTTGTGAACAATAGAAAAATTCATGTTTGAATACTAATATTACCGCATGGCTTTCCAAATTTGTAGGTTATGCGTAGATGTTCTGTGTCCCAGTGTCACACATTAGGGCAATTATAAGAGTTTCTACAGGGCGACCACGCACGAGATGACCATGAATTGGTCGCCAAAGAACATGAAGACTTCCTGGCAGCTTATGATCAAGATGGCAATGTCCAGCCAGGCCAAGTCTCCTAAAAGCTATCGTGTCGGTCACTGACGGGATGCCCGAAAAGTGTTCGACATTATGCATCTTCTAACGCTGATGTTAAGTGCGCGGCGGAACATTCGAGCGTAAGTTCCGTTTAGAGATTTCTCCATTGTGGCCGTTACAGTTCAATCTTCGCAACCAAAGAGCAGAACTGACTTTACAATGGCAAAGTACACTCGTATCGTACGTAAGATCTCTGGCCGGAGAGATTGAGTAATCGGAAATACCAAAACCTAACTCCATAAATTGTTTGTTTTTTTGCACCAGCCAGATCATTCCAGTTTTGTGCTTACACCAATTTTTGTCACAAATAATTAGCATCTCTAATTTATTGCTAAATTCTTTGTTTCCAACAAAAGCCATTCTTCCCGAAGCGAAGATATTTTGGGAACCCACACTCTTGATTCCAAATTTCCTCGACTAAATTTTTGAATTCCCTTGACTGGACTCCAAGTTTCCTTGATTGAAGATTTTTCGGATTTTCACTAGTTGACAGAATCTAGAATCCAAACTGCTTGAATTTACTTCGCTTGTTGGTGGAATCCGAAATCCATCCAAGGAAGTAAGGAATCCAGTGAAGAGACTTTTGAATCCAAAGCGTTCAACTCGGTATTCATGATCTTACCTCACAAACATGGGGTGAAATTAAAGGCAACTAAACAAGTTCAGTAAGGAACCCAATTACTAACACAAAGGATATGCAACACTCACCATTCATAAAACCGAAGTTTGTACCTCCTTCAAACATGTACATGTTAACCGAGGCGTTGAGAGATAAAATCATGTCAAGGTACTTGGCCACAGCTGCGGCATTACGAGTCTGGTGATGCTCGCCCCAGTGATCCAACCAGCCCGGATAAAACTCGGAGTTCACCAACGGTCCGTGCGGCTGATACTTACGCATAATTCCAAACGGGACTTTTGGATCAACGCCTTCAAAGTTTCAAAAAAATATTCGTCATAGACCTTTTTCATAACTGGCGGACATTTTAATACTGTCTTGTATTCATTCAAATTAGCCTCACCAGCCTCGTTTGGGGTAAATTATTCTTTTAATTATTTAACTTAAGAAAGAGGCTTGTGCGGCTAATTTGAATACAGACAAAAGAATATTAAAATGGCCGCAAGTTATGAAAGAGGTCTATTGGATCACCAATTTTAGCTATTTATCAAAACATTACAAAATTTTGGTATCGACTACAGCATGCATGAGTTTGGAATATCTTTCATTTATAAAGGAATATTTTTGATCACTCCTATTACTTTTCTGTTAATCAAATACAATACAACACAATACAATATTATAAATACAATACATTTATTTGCATTTTATTATTTTTTTACATTTGCATATTAACTACATTTTTTAAAAATTTTCTGTTGTATTTAAAATGCAATAAAAGAAAAAAAACAGGTATAATGAAGAAAATGCGTAGGGTCTAAAGTAATCGTTAGGTCTCCAAAGTTAGACGTTTTGATTTTCTAAGTGTACCACTCACACAACGACAACCTTTTACGCTATAAAGAGAATACATAACAATATATAATTGAAAACAGTAGTTAATAGTAAAACGTTTAAAGCGAAGGAGAAAATGTGGAAGAAAGAGAAGATTTTTAAGGTCGCAATTCAGAACTATTTTGCAAGTAGGTCCTGTTTTACTTTTGAATTTTAATTTAAATTTAATTTAAATTTAAAAATGCTTTATTACTGATTCTGACTAACAGAGAAATGTTAGTTCGCAGTATTTTGTGGCACTCAACCTAGTATAATTTAAACGAATGTAGCCAATCTCTTGATCGCTCAAACGACTGCTTCTACGGCAACCAACATTGCTAAAGACCTATTTATTTACTGCTAAGTACCATTTACTCACCACGAAAACAAGACGGCTCGGTAAAATTTGATTACGCCAACCATACTGCTATTGGTAATGACTTCGATATGTAAAAACGTAAATTGATTAAATGGTAGTTTTAGCGTAAAAGAAGAGGAATAGATTGTTGCTTGATCCGTTTGACAGAAAAAGACAATGAAAATAACCAGTGAAGACTCTCGTCTTGAACAGTATTTCATTCAAAGCTCAGCTACATCCTACTGCTGATGTCAGTTAACGTAACATTTGAACATCAGTTTTTATCTAACATTACTTGCCTATTCCGAAGTCTACCGTAGTGTATAAGTCGGGCAGTGACCCACACTGTAGCATTCTATCGCTATAGCCGTCTGTGGTGAACAAGATGACATCTTTGCCCAGATGCTCCTCAAAAAGGGACTTCAAATGCTTCATGTAATCGTGATCACACGTATAATAGCTGCCGTATTCGTTTTCGACCTACAAAATGCAAAGAACTTAACGGCAGTTATAACCATTCCAGAGTGCATCGATAGCAACAGCAAAACCTCAGACATCGCGTCGTGTAGCAACTTAAGTGGTTATTACACTCTCACTGCAGTTGCTACAAAAATTCACGCCTAAAAAGAAATATAAGGAGCACGTGCATTATTACAGTGGAAACGTCCAAGTGAGTCGAGCAGAGCTCCAAACAGAATATCGCCCCATGTAAGATAATCCGGATTCCGAAATCCAGGAAATATTTGCTTGTGGAATCCTGAATCCTAGTCTTTGGAATCTAGAATCCAGCTCTAGGATATTCGGAATTTGGAATCCAGCCCTTTTGGAATCCGGAATCCAGCTCTAGGATATTCGGAATCTGGAATCCAGCCCTTTTGGAGTCCGGAATCCAGCTCTAGGATATTCGGAATCTGGAATCCAGCCCTTCTGGAATCCGAAATCCAGCTCTAGGAATCCGGAATCTGGAATCCAGCCCTTCTGGAATCCGGAATCCAGCTCTAGGAATCCGGAATCT
>JAOEJH020323329.1:0-12858 GCA_025448215.2 Palythoa grandis
GCGGAATATTTTTGACAGCTTGGCACGTGACCAGCCGCAACCAGGGTCCTTTCACGGTGGAGTGAAATGAGCCTGGGAACGAGGTTGAGATGTGGGAGGCACGAATGATGACCACTACGCCAACCTGACCTCCCCTGGACTTGAAAAATTTGAATAAGTTCGCAAGTCTGCCGTAACATAACACTGGATACGATACATCTTGAAATCACCTTCTACCAACGTCACAGTTTTGACGACAGCGTGTATAAAACATCAGTGAAAATAAGGTCTTCCCGTGCAGGAATGAACCTTGCTCGCGGGCCGGCCCGGCGTTACGTTGTTGCAATTTTCCCAATACCTGAGAGTTATTAATGTACACACGCTTTGGCTTTCTAATTACATACACAACAAAAAACTCTTTCGACGCGCAGCTGTGATGACCGAGTGGTTAAGGCAACTTGAAATCCAATGGGATCTTCCCGCGCAGGTTCGAACCCTGCTCGCAGCGTTACATTTTTTACCTTTTAGAAATACATGCGAAGTGACATGTGTAAACCCCAAAATGAAGCGCAGCTGTCGCGGGACAACTGCTTAAAGTGTGGGATTTGAAATACAATTGGGTATCCAGCGGGATCTCAAAAGCCTGCTTGCAAAATAAAAATGCAGCGTTGCACTTTGTTTAATTCTCGTCAAGGCAGAGCTAAACAATTTTTTGCAACTTGCAAAGCTGTGATGGCCGATTGGTCTAAAAATGGAACTTAGATCTCAGCGTGCAGTTTTATGTTATTGATTAATTGAAAATGCCAATAAATTATTGAATTTATGGTCTTTCAACATGCTCCTTGAAATCACTGTGAGCCAGTTGCAACCGCGCAGACTCACTGAGTTGTTTTAGAATTGAACTTGCAGTCAATTAAAATGTCCAAGCGACGGTCCGCGGTTCGGAACCTTACGCAGTACAGGCTTACATTTTAGCACTTTCTTAATTTCTGTAATGTATTAAAGTCGTGACCGTCTTTTCAAAGAAATATTAACTCAGTGCAAACCGCTGAACTGTGCTAGCCGAGCGGTTAAGGCATTGGATTTGAAAAATATTGGTGTCTCGCCGCGTATTCTTCAATCCTGTCTATGGTGTTACGTATATTTGCACTTTTTCTAATGCCAGGGATTTATACCAAAGTTTTGGCTTTCTACAGATACAGCTAATTAAAAATTTAACTCCGCGTACCTGTGCAACCTATAGTTCCTCAGTAGCGCCTCATGGGGGACTGTGGTTGGGGCTGGTAACGTGAGTTGGGGACAAGAAGTCTACGGAGCTTCACTTAAAACCGTTGTCCTCACGTGTGTACATATCGCTCGGTCATATTTCAATTTGTCAAAGTCAAATCAAAGCAAAGCTCAATCAGCTGTTTTGCAATAGGTTTCACTTCCCTCTCGTCACTGTAGAAAAGAGATTCTGAAAGGGTTTTCCGAGTTAAGGCAGTGCGGTTCAAAGATATAACCTATAGTTTAACAGACGCATATCAAACAAATCTTTATTACAAGCGCAGCTTTGGCTGCAGACTTGTTTGATAATTTAATCGCTGGGGTCTGAGAGCTTATCTTCGGAATCGAACTCGCAGGTTTGCACTAGCAACAAAGAATTGCAATTTTAGCCAAGCCTGCAGTTGCAGAAGCCTTAAATGCACCACGGTTCAACATATTATATTAAAGCAAACATTCACATATTTAGACAAACTATTTTAACTTCATTCATTTAATCAAGTATTCACCGGAAAGTGATTTCCGAAATATAGTTTGTGCACAAACAAATTTCTAGAATTCTTTTACGCCCGGTGAGGTCTAAAGTTTTAAATATTGAAACTGATGACGAAATAACCTTGAGTCATAAAGGATTGCTAAGGAACTTAAAAAAAATATTTCAATTTTTGGTGTCAGTCAAGGCAGTTTTTGACGCAATTAATAGTAGCAACATTATTCACTGAAGATATTAAAAGCCCGATCTTTGTTTAGCTCAGTTGTAATACTTTTACGGACGGTACAACTAGAAACGTTTGGCGAAAGTACAAGTGTACATTCTTTCCTGTTTTGGTAAGTTTATTCAGAGTTGCTGCAAGTAAGAAATATTTGCTAATTATATTATAACTGTTCCGAGACTTCGGAAGTGTTTTAAAGTTTCTGCCTGGAAAGCTGAACGGGAAAACTCGAATTTATTAGTTATAGCACTAAGTAAATTCTTGTTTTTGCTTAAATAACCTATACTACTTGGCGATAGCTTTTGCATTTTCTAATTTAATCTTATTGAGGAATTTTGATTTAATATAATGTAAGATATATATATATCAGTTTCTAAGTTTTAGCTAAGTCAGTGGGGTTTGTGTTCAATTTTCCCTGGCTTTTGATCTGGAAACCCTACCGCCCTCTCCATCTTCCCTCTAAGAAAATGATGGCCACATTAGCCTCCATATGTTGCTTGCCGACATTTCAAAATTTCTCCTTCCTCTTGTTCTCTTGAAAAGATCAAGATCAAGAACCTGGTTTCCTTTTAATTTAGAAGTGAACTGATATACTGACAAAAGGAAGTCTAGAAGATAACTAATTTGTCTATTGGTGTACCATTGCAATACACTGTAAAATTAAAAGTGACCCTTCTCTTAATAATAAACAAAAGCAATTCAAATTAGCCAGAAATGATAGTAATTTGATGTAACAGCTTTTCACTTGGTGAATTCCGTGCGTCAAGTCCGCTCAATTACGTGTTTCGTTTACGCAAAACTATTCATAATACATTATCACCAAAATGTTTAATAACGGCAGATTTGTGCCTTTTGGAGAATGCGTTAATACGGTGCATGAATGTAACACACAGAAACGTGTGTATGCTTAGCCCAGGTGCACACTTTGCTTCGTTGGACGTACGATATCACAAAATAACACCGTATTGCGAACTGTGGTGTTAGCCAGAGCGATAGGCTTGTTTGTGTTGATGCCGCCGGCTAAAAGATGTCGTGGCTATCAATATTTGTAAATATAATTAAAACAAAATGAAAGGATCTTTCTTATGGAGAGCGAATTCTTTCTCATTATACAGTACACCAGTGAGCAAACGTCGTTAAAGTTTTGATTTCTATGAGGTCTATTTGTGTTCTTAGTTTCAAGAAAACTTGAAAGCAAGAAAGCAAAATACGAAACAGAGTTCGCACTTACAACGGTAAGTTTCAGAATTCGCAATCAAGAATAAACTAAAAAAAATTCCTGCCAAAAACGAAGTTTGGTATTTTCATTTGACATTGAAAATCTAAAAACTAGTCAGTATTGGTGGCAGGACTGGCCTTGAAATTGTGGCTGCTTGACGCCGATGGAAGTTCGCGCCGTTCATAGTTATGATCAGATATTAAATGTTATATTTTAAAGTGTTTATTTTGTAACGCAAACATAAAAAGAAAAAAGAAAAAGGGATGTGATCTCATGGGCCATATAGCTTGAACCCCGCGTATAACTATTTGCTCGAAAAAACTTTTACAGCCGAAATGAAGTTCGTTATAAGGCCTACTCTATTTATACTAAAAGAAAGGAAGCTCTGGTATCTGGCTGACACAAGTTCTAATTTGGGTCAATGACTAAGAATGTCACTGCAAGGAGACGTGTCATGCTTTTGTGTGGGTGTGTTGCTACTACACTGATGTCATACTCTAACTCTAGTGACTTCTAGTTCCTGCTCGATAACTGGCTGGTATAACACTTCCTCGGGAAGCTCTAGAATATTTCCGCACAAACAAAAGTTGCAAAGTCAAGTCATTTGTGTATATAAGTGGTTCAATTCTAATGATGGCCCATCTGGAGATATCATGAGATAGTCCCATTTTGAATTTATTCGGTTTAACCGTGCGACCGTGGTCTCTACCAGTTACCCTTAGGCATACAACCGTATAATTTCGAAACCACTTTTTTAATTTTATCACTTACACAATCAGTAAAGTTAGAGCAAAGAACTATCTCAGAACAAAGCTAGAAGAATGGACTGATTATGAAACTTGACAAGATACAAAATAAAATTACAATGCTGCGTGCTTTGTGTCATGCTTGGTGCACGGACAGTTTTTGATCTTTTGTTCTACGTGTGATACGTCGTTAGGTCATTCTGCCATCAGCTGGAAAGACGACTTTGCAATCTGTGCATATCAAGGCAATATAACAAAAGAGAGAACAAATTATAAACCTTTAGGTGATGTGACACAACATTTTTTTGTGCAACTTGTCTAGCAACGCCATTGCGAGATAAGTTGCACAAGCCATTGCAAGCCGAGTTGCACAGGCCATTGCAAGCCACGTTAAACGGCGCAATGGCTTCTGCAACTTGAAATTTGTAACTAAAACTGTTGCGAAAAGTAGAAGTTTTAGCCACAATGTCTGCAACTTGTCTCGCAACGATTCTAGCCATTGCACTGGGTGCTACATGCTGCAATGGCTCGTGCAACCTATCTCGCAATGGCATTAGGAGACTACTTGCACGAAAAATTGCCTCGTGTATACATCATCTTTACAACAAAGAATGATCACCAAGTGTTATTCCGATTACCTACTTGTTTTTCACTATGCTCAGAGTTTCTCATCAACATCAACCGTTTTCTAAAAATTTAGCTGAAAGGAGGGGTCAGGCACATTCAAAGAAGTAATTGACATAAAAGTTGAACGTGCTAAATTGGATTGCCGAAGAAGATGACACTTTAAGTATATAGTTATAAGCTCCCACAATCCCATAAAATGAAAAAAACCCGGATCTCTCTCTCTCTTACGTTCTTCATTTGTCTGTCCAAACATTCTTGGCCAAGCCATCTTTTTTGCTCAAAACGAAGTTCAGAGGCTTGTAAGAATACTATGTCTGGTTGCCATCTTATACCGGCTGAGTTGAGAGATACCGGCTTTAATACTTTTAGAGTGCAGCATAAGGCCTCAAAGAATTCGAGGGTCAAATTATCTAATCCCCTATGTTACAAAATGTGAGAGTCGACATTATATAAAACCCAATACTGCAATAGCTATTTTGCTAGAAAGAGCAACAACAACTTATTTTAAAGTGCGATGTCTCTTTATCAAGTAAAGAGCACATTTAGTGTAACTTACAAAGCCGGTGCAATAGGTATTACAAAGTGCGGCAATTATTACAACTGAAGTAGGACAACCTCAGTGTAACAAACTGAAATAGGTATCACAACTGAACGACGTGTTACAGCACGAGGTGAAAGTGACGACCATTATAAGACAACCCGAACCTGAAGTAACTTAATTAAGTGTGAGCATACTATAGGATATTTCAAGGAACTCTTTTAAAGAAATGTGACTATATAATACAAAAATATTTTATCCCTGAAATCTGTTAATTGGCAGTATCTTTTTTATATAACCTTTTGAAGCATAATTCATCCACGTATCAATGCAAGATGTGACACAGATGTAGTGGATACAATATAATCAGTACCGTCCGGTGTCCAACATGTTCTTGGAGTTTGGACTCCATACTCTTTGATCTGGATTCCCTTGACAGGATTCTGGAATCCCTCAACTGGATTCTTGTAGCAGGATTAGAAGGTCAGATTCAAGCGATCTGGATTCTGGGCTATATTCGGAATGGGTCTCAAAGCCTAAAACTCCGGATCCAGACGGACATAATATTGGATTCATAATTCTGGATTCCACACAACCTTACATAAAAATGGGAAGTGTGAGAGCACAAACTTTCACGTATAAAGCAGTCGCTTCGTTTAGAATTCGGCCAAAATTTTGTATAGTTAACATTCGTGGCTTTTCTCGTAGGACTGCACACAAAAGTAAAGCTGCAAAGGAAATATAATCTTACGAAGTGACACTGAGATCCCAGCAGGTTACTTTCATGTTTATAAGGGTGCTCACTACACTGATCAGTATTAGTTCACTAGAGTTCGCGAGACAATCCGAGCTAGCTGTTCATATGGTGTACCTGAGCGGCATGCCATGCAGGTGTAAACTTTATAGGTTGACTAGTAAAACCGACAGTTAGCAAAACGGGGACGGAAAATATTGACGATGGACATATTAGCGAAATTAAAGAGTTGAAATAGGGTGAAACACGTTTTTAATCTGTCTATGTTTTAAAAGTGCTGCTTTTCGGTCCTATAGCAGCGAGCAGAGTTGCAGATTTGGGGATTTGAGATACTAGTACTTGTAGTACTACAAATGTACACTGCAGCGGTAGTGAGCATAACATTTCTTTTATCTAGAACGTTTTAATGAACGACAGATATTCTTGCAAACAAAAGAAAACGGCCAGTCATTTATGCTAGGTTTTGAAATGGAGAAACTTAAAAAAATTGATTCAGTAGATATAGAGATATTCTTCAGTGCTGTCCAGACAGTATAACTAGCTCGTTTATATTAATGATAACGTAATGATGTTTGAAAGTCAAGAAGCCCACCGGAAACTGGACATTTTAGAGCCTGAAGTTGGTTGACACCCGAACGGAAGAATAAAGGAAGAAAGTGACAGGCCACAGTCAACTATAAAAGCCAACAAACTAAACAAAGAAAATGAAAGTAAATAAATCTTTAAACATAAGCGACATTGGTTCTAAGCCGTATCTAAACGAAGACAATCTACCATGTAACAGTTCAGATATGGAATGGAGTGTATTGTAAACTGGAATAAAAGATGAGCAAACTTCAAAAGTATATCACTCAAAAAAAGAAATGCAAAGATAGAACAATTGAGTCGGTGTCTTGAATTGCGAACTGGAGTTTCCGTAAACGGATAAAAGAATCCGACAAAAGGCAAACATAATTAAGACTACTAAACTTTAAAGTTCTTCCTCAAACCGCCTGTTTTCCAGTTCAAAGGGAAATGAGAACAAAATATGGCAATGATGATTATCACTGTTCCCCTATGCATAAAATATGACTATGGAAATAATTTAGAGACCAAAAAATGTTATTACACGTTAGCAAGAAAGAATTGAAAAATGGAGAAGACTTCTCTCAGCATGTATTTAGATTTTGTCTATCAACTTTTTCTTCCCAAATTTTGGAATGACTAGCTACCGATCGGTTTCCTCTTAAATCTTTTAACAGAACAATAAAATAAACCTTTTAAAATGTTGTTGCTTATTAATAAACAGGAAAAGTGGCGACAAATGTTATTGTAGTTTTTTGAAGGTGAGCAAACGTTCCGTATCTTTTTTTTTTAATTAGAGCAATTTCAACACACAAATTTCGCGGCCAACTGATTTGCGTCACTGTACCGTCATCTTGTGTGAAATCAAAGGAAGCCGCTGTCGACTTTTTGCTCCCTAGTTTTTTCATATACTTCTCATGCTCTCCATGTTAAATTACTCTTCAAAACCTGTCAAATCACTTTACGGAGATTTTGACAAAGTTTATTTTGCAAGTAAACACGCTTTCATTGAGGCTAGAAAGTTGCGTAGTTCAACAAGGCTCTTCAAAATCTTTTTAATAATCGAAAGAGAGGAGCGTGCAGTGTGAATAAATATCGGCCACACAATTTTATTTTAGCGCCAGAACATTCAAATTGAAAGCTTGAAAACTATATTGTGCTACCTTCTAGCAGTTTTAACTTTAAGACATTCAAACTAAATGAGGATGGAAAAAGGTGACTTATTCTGCTTTTCTAATGAAGAAACTGAAGCATTAATTAGCTAAGAGAATACTGGGCTTTTTTTACCGTATGAACTCTATATAAGAATACTGAAGTACAACAAACCAAAGTTTAACTTGCAAGTTTCAACTGAAAGTGAAATAAATTACAATCCTTAATCAAAAAGTTTTAAACGTTAAATTTAATCAAATTAAAATGTAATTTTTCTTAAGTAAATTAAAAACACCGCGTTGGAAGACCAGTTCAAAAATACTGTATATTTCTGTGCTTAAATTGCATTTATTTCCACCCGCGACTACCTTTCTTTTCCTTAAAACTATACGATTACAAAGTCTTTTCAATAACAGAAGCAGTCAAGTAGAGTCAAGATGGCGTACCCGTCATTACTCACACCTCCCATCACTACAACACGAGATCGCATGCATTCTGGGCTTCGAAGGTGGGCTGAGATTTAACCCGACTACGAGGGTCTTTTTCCGTATACTCCGGTTTTCGGCCTTCCTCTACAAAGGCGACACCAGCTTAAAAGGTGTGCAGTAGCGTTGTTCCTTGTTCTTTGGGGAATGAAGCGAAATAAAATTAATATAAAATTAAAATTAAAAATTAAGTAAACTTTAACCCATATGTAGCTGGAAAACAGGTGCTATTTAAAACCGTAAAACTGTAAAACAAAGTACGTCTCTCAACACAAAAGAAACTCGAACACTTCAATCGGAAATCAAACTGTTATCTCTGACTTGTAACCTGTTTCTAGTCGTTGTTAATTGCTTACTCCTGTGAAATTTTAAACTCAACCTGCCATACCACCATTAGGCTAGAAGCTTATCTGCTGTAAATGCTTGGCTCGTGTAAGTAATGAAAAACTATAGGAACATGTTCTGTTTTTGTGCTTGACGATTTTGATTATTACTTTTAAACTAATGAATATAGGTCAGTGTTAATTTACTTACTACTCCGGCATTTTACGCAGCTGCTACTGGAATTTTAAGTTGTAATTACAAGCCGAATAACCGGGTATTTGTGATGTTTATTACCCTTGATGCAAAACACCTGAAACTGATCCAGTCTTAAATTAGGAGCCAGTGGCCACTGATTTCCCACCGAATGTTTGGCTTTTAAAATAAATTGTGTAACAATACTTAGGTTTCACATGTTATCTTAGCTATTTTTACCTTCAGCTAAATTAAAATGCCCTGAAAAAGAGATATCTACTGTGCAACTATAGGTCGGAAGTTTAACCTATTCTTAAATTCCTTTTTTTTTCTTTCTAAAAAAATATTTATCAAACTCCTAAGTGAAAAGATTAAAAATAGCAACTTTCCCTTTTTTTTTCTCGGTTTGGTTATAAAAGGAAAATTTCCCCAGAGAAAAACATGTGATACACAGCTGAATTGCCCGTAACACGGCTCTAATTCACGGCGCCGCACACAGGTTTTGTTTTCTCTGGATTAATTTGGTGTTGAGGTTGACAAGTCGTTCTAAGCTATTGCACGCTAGCAAGCATTAGGTCACGAAGGGGAAAAAATACATGACATAAGCTAATCTTTTTAATCTGGTACAAAGTTATGATTTCGACTGCTTGGGAAAAGAATGGCGAAACTTCGGCGTGACTAACCCGGAATTTTATACATTCGAAATTTGCTTATTCATAATTTACAAAAAATTTGTGCGATAGTTTTGACTATAACAGTTAATTACATTTTAAAATAACAATTCGGAAATGTTGCTTGTTTATTGTTTACTGTTTATTTATCTCACAAGGGTTTGCTCTCCCAGGAAGGCATTTATTTAAATTATATTTTGGGAGAGATGAAAAATAATTGTGTCATAACGCCAATAAAAACATATACGAACTTTGCCCAGATATATTGGTGTAAACATCCTTTAAAATTATATGGGGATCAAACCATTTGGAATTGAGCCCCACTACAAATTGCAGTTAAATATCTAAATGCTTTTTCAATGAGGAGGCTTTAGTAGTTAGACACTAACAAGCTGAAATTTGATGCCTTTCTAAAAACCTCATGACTGGAAAAATGGAAGAGCTTAACAATGACAAGATGTAATGTCGTTTTTGATAACATCCTCAAATGTGTAATCACAAGTTTCAACACAGAATCAGTGCAAGGTTACAGCAATTGTGTCGATATTAATTTATTCAGACGTTTCAAAGAGATACCGAATAAAGAAAAAAATACAGTAACCCTTAGAAGTTATATGTCATTTCTCGACAGTTGTTTAATTTCAACCACCATATATCCGCGGGACCATATCTAGACAGAGAAAAGAAGGTTTATAACTGTCAAACAGCATTTCATTGTTTTGCCAATGACTTGTTTGTTCAACCAGTAATCTTTTAAAAAGAAGTAATAACTTTTTAATTTCGGATCAATGTCTCATTGTTAATCACGTGTGACATAGCACTCCCCGCGTCAGACAGTTGTAGATGCAGAGGAAAAACTGACAGCACATTCACCGTTAATAGCAAATTCTTTTGAAAGAAAATTAGTGCGGCTACTCCAGATCTTGTGTAACTTTTAGCAAAGTTCCACCATAGCTACAAACCACTACAAGCAAGTTCAAAAGGTAAGAGAAATAACTGCTAAAAGTGATGTGGGCTTCTCAAAGTTTCGGGCATTGTGAAAACTTTCTGATAGTGCCCAAGATGAACAAAGCTCTTCAAGTCAGTTCTGATTGATGCAAATTAAAACGAAAAGCTTTTCTACTGGACAACTTTTATCAGTAGCTTAAACAGTTGCTCTATTCAACGTTCATTACCTTAGAAATAATCGAATTTCACTGCTTGTTCGTTGTGCCAGGCCACTTACTCTATTGTATAAGCCGAACTGGCTGACAATTCAAGAAACCAGGCTTAGATTTTTTGCCTTATTTTGAGCGACAACAGAAAGTCATCTGGGCTTTTGGCACTCAGCAGCTACTGCTTTCATAAACAGCTAGTGTCTGTTTGCTCAACTCTGCAATCCTTCTGATTCTGTCATTTCTTGTTATCTGACATTGATTGTGTTTCTCACAGAACCAAATCCTTTTTCATACGAACGTAAATCTCTTGCACTGTGGACTGTTATGTTCGTGCTTGACACTCTCATGAAAGATGACGTTGCTTTAATAATACTATTAACACACCAGCCGTGGGAATTTTGTTTACCTCGCTTCAAGAACTAGATACTTCAAGTTTTAATGATTACTTTTATTATTCAGAAGAAACGGCGCTTCTTTTAGACTGTTTGAACAAGAAATAGACATAATGGAAATTTAATTTTAACAAATTGAAAGCGGTGTCTTTTGTCGTCAGCTAGATATGCCCACCACGTTAATCACTCGTATGAAGTGGCAATTGAAGTCAGTTTTACACTCCGCCTGTGCTAAATGTACTTATATTATAAGAGGTATGTTTAAAGCATAAAACCTGACTGGAATAATATCTAAATGACTTTCTAAGGTAGATATGTAAGCAAGACCTAAAGTTTCTTAAAACGGAAATTAAAACGATTTTTGATTCTGTTTCATATGATAATAAGCGCTCTGAGAAAGTGCATAACAAAAAGCCGTTTCATGCAAAATACAAAACACTAAACAGTGATTTTTCTGCTTCTTCACGTCACGAAGTCTGCCTCTAGCTTTCGCGTGTGTGAAAAAAACGAAGCTTAAAATATAAAACAACTAGAATTACTTCTTGTCTTAGAGGTTTATTTCTATCTTATGTTTGTTTGATGAAGGAGCTTTCGATTCAGTTTCACAATGCACGGCTTTTGTAAATTAGCCGGCTTGCACCCTTAAAACTGAAACACAAAGAAACAGAGACAAGCAATTTTACTAATATTAGTATATACATAGCAAAGTTGATACTGCAAATTTAATGCGACACTCCGCAATAGAAACGGCACATAAGGAATTACAGTTGTAGTGTAACCCTTCATCTATAACTGCAACTACAGTTGATAACCCTTCATCTATAACTGCAAGTTTGCCATGAGCTCAAATATTCTGCAGTTGTTTTTGACAACAAAGTCACAGGGCTACAAAGGACTCCTGGACTATATAGCAAACACTTTTTTAAAGGGCAGAATCCCTTTTGTTTCAGCTTACCAGAGATATTTAGCTCCTACTTAACTGAAGTACCAGTGCTCAATATTATTACTTTTTATCGAAACATGATAATCAGAATTTTTAAGCTATTATTTAAGCATTTTATTGGCCGATACACACAAGTACACAAGCCTGCTAAGGATTTGAGCTAAGTTTCAGCAAAGTCCACACTATACTTCTGTGCTCGAAACTTACGTACTTTGAGTTCATACTGATGACAAAAAAATCTTTACTTGTCTTTATGACGGCATCTTTGTCCTTCTCTGGTTGCTGTTTACATGCTTTAACTATATTTCAAAAAGAAGAATATTTTTCTAGCACCGCTCTATTAGTTCGTTCTTCATTCAGTTCACCTGTTGCCTTCAAATCTTGAACAGGATCAAGCCGGCTCAAAGGTACTCATGTTGTATTTGAACAAATTAGTTTGTTTGAGTTTGGATAGCTGCTGAATTGAGACACAACACTTCTTTTACAAAACATTCTTAATTTCTTTATAAGTGCGAGTCGATATCGATTTTACAAACTTTGAGGAAATTTGAGTTCGAGCTATCGAGGTTTAATATTGATCAAAACTACAATATAGTTTCTTTAAAGATTGAGTTTGAGAAATTCGATTTTGCAATGAATTTAGTTGTTTTATAGTTGGATACTTGAGAATGTGTAATTTTCAATGTTCTCTCCATGGGAAAATGGTGTCTTTATGAGATTTAAAAAAATTAAACCCAGCAAATTGAGCTAGGTATTTTCAAAGTACACGCAACAATATACATAATTTTCACCGAAAAAAGCATTTTTTCTAACTGAATGACTTGATGCAACGATTTTAAGTAAAAGTAAGTTTTATTCATATAAAGATGTATTTAGTTCCTTCAAGACTCTGTCACCAAAAAAAGCTAAAATAACAAACTACTCGATTCACAATAACCTGATTTAAGAAACGAATATCTAATCTATTTAATGCTATATTTCCGTCTTCTCCTCACAAAAATTGAGTTAGGCTTTTACCGGTATAATTAAAAATTAATCTTACGACAGTTTCAGACGTTTTAACTCAACAATTTTCGGTCGGTCGGACGACTGTAATCATAAAAATAAGTGGGGATGGCCTTAGATCGAGAGTTCTGTTT
>JAOEJH020324135.1:440-12857 GCA_025448215.2 Palythoa grandis
TATTACATTTATGATTGATGTTACATTTATGGATGATGAGTATTATATTTATGGTTGATGAGTATTACATTTATGGTTGAAGAGTGTTACATTTATGGTTGATGAGTATACATTTATGGTTGATGAGTATTACATTTATGGTTGATGAGTGTTACATTTATGGTTGATGAGTATACATTTATGGTTGATGAGTATTACATTTATGGTCTATGAGTATTATATTTATGGTTGATGAGTATAACATTTATGGTCTATGAGTATTATATTTATGATTGATGAGTGTTACATTTATGGTTGATAAGTAATATATTTATGATTGATGAGTGTTACATTTATGGTTGATGAGTATTACATTTATGATTGATGAGTGTTACATTTATGGTCTATAAGTATTATATTTATGATTGATGAGTATTACATTTATGGTTGATGAGTATTACATTTATGATTGATGAGTGTTACATTTATGGTTGATGAGTATTACATTTATGATTGATGAGTTTATATTTATGATCGATGAGTATTACATTTATGGTTGATGAGTGTTACGTTCATGGTCTATGAGTATTACATTTATGATTGATGTTACATTTATGGACGATGAGTATTATATTTATGGTTGATGAGTATTATATTTATGGTTGATGAGTATTACATTTATGGTCTATGAGTATTACATTTATGATTGATGTTACATTTATGGATGATGAGTATTATATTTATGGTTGATGAGTATTACATTTATGGTCTATGAGTATTACATTTATGGTTGATGAGTATTGCATTTATGATTAATGAGTATTACATTTATGGTCTATGAGTATCATATATTTATGATTGATGAGTATACATTTATAATTGATGAGTATACATTTATGGTTGATTAGTATTACATTTATGGTCTATGAGTATTACATTTATGATTGTTGAGTATACGTTTATGATGGTTGATGAGTCAGTGACATTCATTATCGTTGATCAGTATTCATTGGTGACAATTAACAAAAAAAGGAACATCAAATCTTGTTGAGCAAAGTTTATTCATCCTATATTCTTTTTGAGTTTTCTTTTCTCATTGTTTTTATGTTTAAACAGTTTGCAGTGATGCAGCACGCGCACCCTTTTCCTTCTCTCTTCTATAAATACACACATAACACATAAACCCGAGTTTGCGCTTTAACGGCGTCTAACTTCCGTTACATTTTCAATTTTCTGCAATAAATGAATAGCCCCTTTCGATTTAGCCAATGACTTGGAAGAAAAAAATATTGATGCAGCTGTTTCTCGCCTACATTTCATTACTGCTATCATAACGTAAACCGTATTTATTTTCAGTTTTGTCATTTTTAGGACGGTACGTCTTGTTTTGTGGTCATAAATAGACTAAATAAAAACTTGAAATACAGCACATAATTTTAACAGATACTCCTCTTCCAAGACAACAAGAATTCACGCCACAAAAAATGCATCTGGAGTCTTGAGGAGGCAACTTAAGAGGAAAGTTCGAGAGGACAGGACCTTTTCATGTTATATTTTTTATTCTGTTTTCTTTGCCACTTGGCATAAATGATATTTCCCATCGGGGAAATTTATCAAAACATTTGAAGTCCAAAGGCGACTGCTTCATCTTATCTATCCGAAACTCAATAAACGCCAATGGACCTTATTTCAGTTTTTGCGTATATGTTGGCAATTTGCCAAGACATGTTTTGTAGACGTTGCCGGCAGTAATGCTTCACATACGCTAGCCTTTTGCTTAATAGGCATAATGCATTTTAATAAACCAGACATACAATATCATTTTACTTGCTCAAAACTTTCATTTTTATTATTTATTATTCATTACTTTATATTTTCTCTACATGTCTATAAATTCTGAAAATAAAATGTTTTCAAATAAACCCCTTTTTAGGAACAAGATATACTTTAACTGACACGAAACACTGTCGAACCACTTAATAAACCAACCTACAAGCAACATGGTTACAATCGCAATAGCTTAGAGCTTTCAAAAGAAACTTTTATCCGCTATGCAAATAAAACAAAAAAAGGATAATGCTGCCCTTTCAGAATTTGCAGTTATTCTCTATCTGTATTCTAAATATTTAGAAACAATTTTTGCAAAGTTTTGATATAATAGAATGATTAACAATCGCATGTTATGTAAGTCATGAGGTCAAAAAACTACAGGCCGATAAATTTCGTCAGAAAGATTTCAGCATTTCTGACTTGGAAGAAGACATTTTACACTGGAGTCTGGCCATGGAGTGAGTAAAGTCGACCATATACACTCCAATAGCAAAAACTTTAGCAATATCTAAATGTTGGTCTCGTAAAAGATAGTTTAAACAAATACTTCTTTCTTCATCCCAAGTTCATCTTTGGTTCTTATTTTCATGTATAGCGTTTCACTGAGATCATAACTTCCCTCGTTTCGCTTTTTTAACCGATACACTAAGAAAGCGAGAAGCAACAATGCACAAAGAGCACCTGCCACTAGCGCGATCAGGATTTCTATTGATAAGTTTCGAAATAGCCCTCTCTTTCCTGGCTTTCCGTCAGTTTTGCCTTGAACTTCTGTTATTGCATCCGCTGTAGATGTTTCGGTTGGTTTTGAGGATAAAAGTTCGGTAATGACTAAAACGGACTTCGTATCATTTTCAGGAGAATGCTTTGTTGACAATGTCGGATCAGCTGTCGATTTGCCTTCAGGAACAATGGTTGCGGTGTGTGACGAAGCTGTCGACGAGTGTGGTTTTATACCCTCGTTACCCAACGATGTTACAGCTTTAGAAGCAGGAGAAACAGAAACAGAAAGAGTTTTAGTCGAGAAAACATTTTCGTCGAAAGTGTACACGGAGATTGTCGGACTTGGCGTTATTGCTTTGAGTGCAGTAGACAATAATTCAATTGGCTTTAGGACTCCTGCTGTTTGCTGTATTATGCGAAGACTCGACGTTGGTGTAGGCAAAATTTCACGTTTAGCTGTAGAGCTCGAAGTAGAAGAAATTGCCTGTGTTGAAAAAAATTCTGCTTTCTCATTTACCGAAGACCCTGTCATCAACTCGAAAGTTTTAGTAGAAACTTTACTAGCAACGGATGAAGGTCGATCGACTGTCGAGTTCAAGTTTTTGTTTTCAACAACTCCTGAAGCATTGTTTTGTGTTTCTTGACTCGAGTACAGCAAGATATGACTCTTTCTACGAAGTTTGCTTTCTAATTTCTTAACGCTGGCGTCAAAGGATCTTAAAACGATGTCAAAATTGTTTCTTTCTTGTCTTCCATCGACTGAGTTACTTTCGCTTTCAAACGAGTCTCCATCATCAACACCATACCGCGTGTCTTTGCCCGATTTTCCGATCGTGACAGCTTTATCCTCTATCAACCCCACGTTGACTTGTTCAGAATTAGTTGTTCTTGATGACAGAAAACCTCTTTCCACATTACGGCTTTCTATCAACTCTCTTCCGGTCGGTTTGAGAAGAACTTGCGGAGATGTTTCACTCGCGGTCGACTCAACGAGCTTGTTCTCCATCAAAAGAAAAAATACACAAAGTAATAATGTACAATGACGGGCCATTACCACTGTTTTTGAGTTAGTGTGCGCTGTTATTCGATATATATACTCTTAAAACGCATCACTGTAGAGTTTTGTGCGATTTCAGTCCGTCCACACTGCAGAAGAACCGGTTGGTTACTTTAAAGATTTAAACTTTCGTTAGCTATTGTTTGGTTTATCAATCGCACAAAACAACCCGCTGAGCCGCGACCAACCAAACTGATGGAAATTTGCAATTGAAAACAGCAGTCGCGAATCTCTTCATTGACAGGACAATGGGTAAGCGAACTTATCATCCATCTGACAAAATCAATTGCGACACTCAAAGAAATAGGCGGGCAATATTTTGTTCTATATATTCATATATTTGGCCGCGTGTTTTTCACGCGCTCGTAACATGGTCTTGTACTGTCTCGTATTATTCTAAAAATACACCATATAGCATTAGTTTCTTTTTCTATAAATTCGTGTGTCTTAGTTTTTAAATATTCAAAGAGATTTTTTTCTTGTTTTCCTCTTTCTCAAGCGGAAGTGCGACAACAAAAAAACAAAACTTAGCTTTTTCGAAAAAAATTGCTCTTCCCGACGGGAATAGGAACCAAGCAACGGTAAAATGTCGTCACAGATAAAAATATGAAAATAACTTCACAAAATAAAATATTTGAATTTTTTAGCATCAATATAAGACAATCGTTTTAGGCTCATTGTTGCTGTGTTTTGAATAAGCGAGAAAAACAAAATTTACGTTGATAATTGCTGGACACAGCGCTCAGTGTCGGGAGAAACGAGCGGTAAACGATGCTCAGTCACTGTGTACTACACGCATCACATTGTCCTCGCATGACTGAAAACAAACTTTCAACAGCACGAAATTAATCTTTCCATACAATATTATTTACTTTGTATTCCATATTTTTGCTTTCATTGTCATTGCTCTATCCAAACTTCCGTGTACGAATTGCCCATTGTCGGATTAACTTTCTACAAGCAATTGTCAATTGCAGAAAAGAAGAAAGAAAAACATACATTTAAAAAACGATTAAATAATCCTCAGAAAGATTACAAAGAACTTTTGAAATACACAACCGAATCTTAGTTTTTAGTTTTTCAGCCCAAACTAACCTTTTTAAGATATCTAAAAATTGTTTATATGTTACACTTTCGTTTTAAATTTTTCGTATCCCAATATCCTGGTTGTACTCGTTGCTAGGGAAGTAAACCAGATTTTGAAAGTGACACATCTTCCGGTATTAGTTTTTTTCAATAAGATATTTGTTCCAAGATCTTAGGGCGCCCATATAGATCTGGTTCATTGCGTACTACAATAGTACCACACGAATTTATTTCACCGGCCCTAAAGGCCCAAGGACTTGTACTCGTTCATAACAAAATACCGTCCCCGCATTCATAATCTATGAAAAAAATTCACGGCTGTAAATATTTTGATACTGCATATCTCCCATACTTTGGTGGTAAAAGGGGAAACAGAACTAGCACTAGTTTCATACTTTGGTGTACATAGTATAGCTCATTTCTGCAATAAGATATTTAGTATTAGAAGTAATCATAGATTAGTGAAATGCGTTCGACATATTTCTCCGGATATTTCTGTGCTCTGCGGCCCTCTGCTCGTTGCAGTCTTTACCCGAATCGAACGGTGCTTGTGAATGTACTGATTAGCGAATACCGCTGGAATTCTTTATAATCTTTTGTCTGTGTTATCCTTGCAGCCAAAGAGCTAAATTATATCAAAATTTATAACGATTAAATAATAAGTAAAACAATAATAATGCTTTATTCAATAATTTGTCATAAAAAGTTGACAAAAACGCCTACAAGAGAGTGGCGCTAATTTATTATGTGATACCACGCTTGGCTGTGCACGTTCCAAGTTCGATCCTCGCCGGGCGCATTCGATTGGTTTTTTTTTGCTCGCTAAAAAAATCTTTTCCAAAGAGAGAAAAACATTTTCTTTCATATTTTTCACCATTATTTCTTACTTCTTTAATGTTTATAAAGACCGAAAACTCCATTAAGACAAAAAAGATTTCCGTATATTTTGTCCAATAAATTGAATGTTTTGTAGCTATCGTTACAAATTCGGTTCCAGCTACGCCACTCGAAAGCTTTCTTCGTTACTGTTATTTTTCTTTTGCAAACCAAAGGCAAGTAAACATTTCCTTCTTTTCTTATTTTTGATTGTCATTTAAATTATTTGGTCTTGAATTCAAAAGAAAAGAGTTAAAATGGAAGAAAACTGGCATGTTTTGCAGTTCACGAAAAAGGAACATTAGCCACCAAGTTTTCCACGGTCGCATGAGGTCGAGGCATTTTAGGATAGCCAGCCGGCTGGCCGTACTTACGAAAAATCTCAAAAAGGGATAGCATCAAGCCTGAGCCCGCAAGCAACGACATGATTAATATGTGTTCTCCTTCGTCGAACGCAAACGTAGCCATGTTTCTAATATGATCTATAATATAGCCATTTTCCTAATATGATCTATGGTATAGCCATTTTCCCAATACGATCTATAGTATAGCCATTTTCCCAATACGATCTATAGTCTAGCCATTATCTCCATACATTCTATAGTCCAATCATTTTCCCAATACAATTTGTAATATAGCCATTTTGCCAATACGATCTATAGTATAGCCATTTTCCCAATACGATTTGTCGTATAACCATTTTCCCAATATGATCAATAGTATAGCCATTCTCTCAACATGATCTATAGTATAGCCATTTTCCCAATATGACCTATAGTTTAGCCATTTTCCCGATACGATCTATAATATAGCCATTTTACCAATACGATCTATAGTACAGCCATTTTACCAATATGATCTATAGTATAGGGGGAGGGGAGGGGTCTAAGTATCAGGGTTTCCGTGCCCTGTGAAAATTTCAATATTTCAGTCTCCTGGGGTTGGAACCTCTGATAGTGTCTTAGAGGGAGAGTGGATTCAAGGTGATGTTTAGGAGAGGGAGGAGGTGGGCAGTGCGATGTAGGGCAAAAAGTTTGGTGGTTATTACTGCTTTCTCCATATACTTTCTTTATAAAGTTCACTTCTTGCAAATTATTTTTCAAGTATCCATAAGTCATGAACTAATAAAACGTTCTCTACTCCAACCCCCCAAACCGCCCCCCAAGATATGAAACGGTCGATTACCTATTACACCAATTCCGTATTAAAAAAACAAATAATGTCCAACTAGTTTGCAATTGAGTTGCTTAAAACTGGAAAGTTGGGGACAATCCAATGTACTTTATTGACAGTGGTAGGTAAATGCGTCCCAATCGGTGCTATATGTCTGAGTTCTACATGCTTCCATAGAAATTGATCCTAAATAAAAAATTTAATTTTATCTCTACATTTGGATTGAGTAGTTTGCTTACTTTGACAGCTGGGTGGGACAAAGAGAATACCAAAATAAGGTCGGCTTGAGTCTTTCCTTTTTTCCTGTTAATCCAATACTTTCATTCAATTTTAAGGAAGCTTCTGCGTATTAACTTTATTTGCAGTGATTTGTGTTTCTTGCTCTCAATTACACAAATTGAAGCTCGAGGAGAATACGGCTCGATTTCCAGGGCGGAGAGCTCAAGACGATTACAAAGAAAAGGATAAAACACCAAGGTAGGTGCTAAATGTAGGGAGCGCTTCTACAAGGTCTTCCCAAGAGCCTCGTATGTTGTATTGACATCGTATTTTTGAAGCATTTTTGTAGGTCATTTTAGAGTATCATTTTTATGTTTATTATATAATATTTTTTATTTTGCTATCAAATTTTTTGATTTTATCATAATAAGGAAAAGAAAACATGTATGTTCAATACAATACAATAAATATGTTTATTAAATTAGAACCATTATAACAGAAATTAGAAGAAAATAAAGAGGAAAATTAGAGGTGTATTCTGAAAAAGGCAAGCTGATAAAACAGCAGTGTCAAGTGGAAAGGGAGATATAATTGTTTTTCTTTATTCTTTATTAGACTTGCCAAAAAATTTGCAGCAATGAAGCTCACAGAGGTTACATCCACTCCTAACCAAACACCAGTCCAATCAAGAGCAGCCACATGCACACCTGGTTGGACTTTAGAGTGCAGGTTTGAAACCGACAGCCGGAGCTCTGAAGACGATGATAAAAATGAAAACCCCAGCAAACGAGCTATATCATTATTCAATGGGTCTATAGAGAAACTAAATCAAGTGGCAAATATAACTAGTCAGGTCGCTCCATTAACATTTCAACTCAACACTACATGGAACGAGGCAACAGAATACGAAAAGGAAGTTTGTATTGATAAGGCCACTGAAGTCTACAATCTTGTCTGTGAGGTTATAGCTCCAAAGGCTAAAAAGGAGCTGTATCAGTTGTGCTTCAAGCCGGATAGGGAAGCAAACTATAGTGACCTTGGACCGTTAATGCAGGCTTATAGCAAAGCCATGATGAAGAATGTTAAGACCCAAATACTTAGCCTGTATGCATATCGATCCCCAGTGAAAACACTTCAGAAGATCCACGAGCTGTACGCTAAGTTAACCGAATGGCAAATAAGACAAGCTCGAGCTCTGGCAAGAGAGTGTGGCCCAGCGTCTTTAGTAGAAACCCCACTAACCTATCACGTTCGACTGCCACACCACAAACTTGATTATTTTCTGGACTTTGTAAACCACCAATATTTTTATCAAGATGTGGCATTCGGAATAAGAAAACTGAGGCTCAGTAGTGGCGAAAAGATAACTATGCCCAACATCATCTGTACAGTCGCAAGGTCAACAATGGTCAAGCAATACCTTCAGTTCTGGGAAGAAGAGAAGTTCGCTTCACTTAGCTGAGCAACTCTATTTCACATTCTCAAGGTTCGGAAAACATCACAACAGAAGTCTCTTTGTGAATTGGATAACACAGCAGCAGACGGCTCAGTGGGCTTTGAGCACCTCTGCTGAATACTTGAAGACCTCCATCAGATAGGGCTTGAGAAGAGCGTGGCAGATGAATCGAGTACTTGTCTTCGAGATGGTAAGCTTACCTCAAACCTGAATACAAGAGCCACTGCCAAGATAGAGAAAGCCAGTGCCCCGACCGTTGCTGCAAATTTAACCTCAGCGATCCGGTAGATTCAGATTTTCAGGAAAAGTGTTCTCACTTGCGTACAGTTCACTGTCTTTGACGCGATGGCTTGTCATCAGGTTTACAGAAAATTTACAATTTTATTGAAATGGAGAAGGCTTGAACTTTTACCACAAAGGGCAACAAGAAGATTTATTATACGCAATCAAGAAAGCTTCGGATGCAATTCTTCAGTGGAAAGCTCATATAATGAAAGCCCTAAATCAGGAATGCGTGGAACATGACATTCTTGGTATGCTTAACGAAGATTCCTGTCAAATTATAATGGACTAGGCAATGAAGTTTCTGCAGTTGCGTTATAGAGAAAAACAAAAGGACTGGTATGGAAAACGGTGACTGAATTGGCACATCAGCAATGTGATATCCGTAAGCCTTTCTGGAACGACTGAAGTCACATCATACACTCACCTGTTTGACCAGTGCACCCAGGACTTGTACTCTGTCACATCAATTTTTGAAGATCTTCTAAAGACTATAGAAACGAAGAATTAGAAGATTCAGACAGTCTAAGATCTGATGAAGTGAGCTGTTATTTTAATAGTTCTTTGATAGCCGCATTAAATGATGTTGCAGAGAGAGCTGGTGTTGCAGTCCACAGCTACCACTACTCAGAGCCACAATATGGTAAAAATATTTGTGATCGTATACTGTGTTCCATGAAATCCTCCATCCGTACTTACTGCAATGGAGGGCACAATACTCTTAGTGCTACTGACATGAGAGATGCTTTGCAGAAACACCCAGTAAAGGGAACAACTGCAGCAGTAAACGTCATAAACGAATCAAGATAATAAACAAGATAATAGATAATACGAGATAAGATCCATAAACAAGATACCACATTTCAGCAACTTCCATAATTTCCAATATGAAGATGCGGGTGTGAGATTTTGGAGATGTTACAACATTGGCAATGGCAAACTTATTCCATATAATGAGATCTTTATGCGACATCAGGGACCAACAGCTCTTCAAACCAAAGCACCTTTCTATAATCCTCCTGAGGTGCGCATTGTCAACAAAGAGTCAGGTAGCCCAGCAGTGGAAGGCCCATTTCCACTGTTTCAATGCACCGTGGCTGGATGCTTTAAAGTGTTCAGAAAATTTTCACACCTGCAGCTGCATTATTTATAGCGGAGGGGTTGGCGCAGTGGTAAGATCTCTGCCTTCCAATCCTGAGGTACCCGGTTCGATCCCCGGCCTGGTCGAGGGTTGAATATTTGGGTGACCTTCTTTCCCACTAAAGTTCACTCAGCTTTCCATCCTTCCGGGGTCGGTGAAATGAGTACCAGCATACATGGACTGCTTTGAAGCGGCTGCCTACTGCACCTATATATGCTTCCGGTCCGTTGGGGGTAATTGATCATTGTAAAGCGCCTTTGAGCATATATATGGAAAAGGCGCAATATAAATGCATCACTTTACTTTTTTACTTTACATTTGGATGTCGGAAAGCACACCTTCTGTCAAAACCAGTATGATACAATCAAAAGGGAATGAGCGCTCAAATTCTCATCAGTAGATTCTATGTTGCAGCCAATAGAAGTGGATCAGGCGCAGTTAGGCCACCATCTTCTATGAAAGAAAGAAATGCTAGTCCAAGGATGGGCCTTGAATAAACCGAGGAGCAAAATCCGGTTTTCCCACAAGGTTAAAGATTACTTAAACAGCACGATTCAAAATCGGAGAAAGAAGTGGGCTCAAAGCAGACCCTACCAAAACTGCAAACGATAGAACTGAGTGGTTGAATAGGTCCCAAGTTCAGAGCTTTTTCTCCCAGCTAGCAGCAGTGTGTCGCCGAGGTAAGGGTTTGGTTGGGTTTTCAGAGGACCGGGAACAAGATGTCCAGTGTTTGCTGGAAAATGATAACAGATGCGACGTTAAAGCTATAATGGTAAACCGAGAGATAAATGTGAAACATCCTATCTGTTATGACATTTACAACCTCTGAGAGTGTTACCACAGCAAAACTCTGGAAAGATTTGATGTTGCCATACTAAAGGCTATTTCAGGGGCAGTGAAAGCAAAAAACTTTTGAGGGGGCACGTCAAGGATTAGTTGAGCCACGTGACATTGTTTTAAACCTACTAATGCCAAAGAATTAACTGAAGGCCTAGTACCTTATCAAAATTATTGGGGGAGGCCAGGCCCCCTCATCAAAATTATGTGCCCCCCCCCCCGCGGCCTCCCCGGTTCCGCCGCCTCTGTATTTGCAACTACTTTGAAGTCCCTGTGATGTGGAGAGATAGAAAGAATGTGCTAATAGACAAAGTATCAGAGATGATCAAGGACTGTGAGTGTGCTTTTGCATAGTGCATGGACTTATATATATTGTTGACAGTCGTGAAACCTCTCGTGGTCAGCCCAGACCTCATGTCAGGAAGTGGGTGATAATACAAGAATAACAAGGGTAGTGTGTAGGCAGATTTAGCAAACACAACGTGACGTGAAAACACAACGTGCTGACAGGGATTTGCATTGCTATAGCGAATGCAGTGCAATATATTTACATGCGCACAATTTGAATGTAGCGTTGTCTTTGTTAAATCGGCCTATTTGTATTTCCATATTTTGTTAGGACGCACCATCATTTACGTGAATTAGTTCCATGTTCACAGTATTTTAAAGCTCTTTAGCATTGTGAGAGGAGGCAAAAATATTGGTATCATCTGCAAATATACGGAAAGATACCTTGTCTGAGGAGTTGGGGATGTCATTAATGTATAATAGAAATAGCAATGGTCCTAGTGTACTACCCTGGGGGATCCACATATGATCGATTGCATGGATGATTTAGTATCACCTATAGATACGTATTGTTGTTGATCGTTAAGGTAGCTAGTAAACCATTGAAGAACAATTCCTCGTATTCCGTATTTTTTTAGTTTCCTTAATAATATCTTATGATTAACAGTATCGAAAGCTTTGGCAAAATCAAGAAACACTTCTCAGGTAAATAAGTTGTCTATTGAGTTTTTAAGGTTATCAGTAATCTCGATAATTGCTTGTTCAGTGGAATGGCCTTTCCTAAAACCAAATACTTTCAATATGCTAAAAATATTCACTCATATAATACAAGATATGCTTCGAATGACAACGTGTACCAAAGTTGAGCCAGAACTAATACTGGCAAACAAACTATGGTATCTAACTTCTATGGTATCTTCACTCTGGCAAAAATTGCCCTTAGAATTAAAAAACGTGACTGCTAGCATATTTCGCAAGAAACTTCAACTTCACCTTATGCTGATTCAGAATGACCTAATACACTAAATTCATCTACACTTTCTTCCTATCTTCTGTCAATTGATCACCACATTATAGATAATACCTCTCGCTTTCCTTCCTGTAACATAACATAACATTACATTTCACTTACATTGACACTTTCTCTATCTAGAGCCTAACATGAAAACCTAATGGTTTATTTAGACTCTAGGTAATTCATTAAACACGTTCTATATTTAATAAACTCAAAACACACATAACACGTTCATAAAAAAGTAAATATAGTTAAAATGAACAAAATATGTAAAAGAAGGAAATGCAAATAAAATGTTGTTGTTGATCACGAGTTTTTCGTATCATATCACGAACGAGCGAGTCTGCAAGTGAGTGAATAGTATAATACAAAAAACCAGTTAATAAAAACGATATCAAGCTCTTTACGTTTTATACTTTGTTTATTACACAATTTAGGGTGGATGAAACAACACAGTG
>JAOEJH020324591.1:0-12850 GCA_025448215.2 Palythoa grandis
ATTTTTATCTGCGCCGCACCAAGATTTCGGTGTAGTGTAAATCGGGCTTGGACACTAGCTGTACGTTGTAAATGTTAAAATGTTCGCTTTGTTTTTTTTCTTTATCTTTTTGTTCTTTGGTTATGCTAATAAACGCTTTTTTTATAAGAACAACTTTACAATAACAACGAGGCTCGAATTGACTAAAACCTAAGAAAAATCTAAGAACAAGCTCAGGCTGAGGCTCGATAACTATGAACTGAATTCTTCAGGTAAACTTGACCGATGATCGTAAGTTAACGTAGCAACACCGTATAAAACATAAAAAGATTTATTGTAACTAATCTGAGCAACAAACACTGCTCAACGAACAATGAAGGTAGTTTGCCTCTAAACACAGCCTTACAATCCATCTGCAGTGCAATGCATTTCGTTTTACAATGCTTGTTTCAGTTTTGTTTCTATTTTAATATAAGCCGCTCATAGAATAAGAACAAATTGAGAACAAAATTGAGGCTGAAGCAGCCAAAAAATTTTAACAACAATAAGCCTAAGCAAAATTTACTGGTTCATATAAAAAAAAAAACGTGTAACTGTGTTCTGATTTCCGTGGAGCAGTCTTAATCCTTGCTCGTAATTTAAGCTTATATGTTGCTCAGAGTGCTTGCAGCTCCCACAGTAGTGAAATAAGATAAGCACAACACAAAGATAAAATAAGTAGTGTGAACAGACGTGAAATAGCAGTGAAATGGCATAAGCATGAAACAAGCCGAGCACAAGAAAACAAAACCTTCCGTTCTTCTTTTTATGCTATGCTTGTTTTACGTCTATTGCATAGTGTGAACAGTTCCGACACAAACATAAACAAGTACAAAAAAAACGGAAGGTTTTGGTTTTTTGTACTCTGCTTGTTTCACGCTAATGCTATTCTACAGTGATTTCACTGCTATTTCACGTCTGTTCACACTACTTATTTTATCCTTATAAATGTTATGTTATGCTTATCTTATTTCACTTGTCTAGTGTAAACTAGGCCTAAAGGTGTAGGCGCTCGCCAAAAATATAGCTGTGCTTGTACATTGTTTGCCTAGCACACGCGTTTACCATTGATTTTACCATCCCTAATCAAATATAGATACAAAGTATTTGTTTATTCTCTTTATAATTCCTCTTTCCTATTACCCCATATACCGAGGATAAATAAATTTACACGAGTTTCCGATTTTTGATCAGGCAATGAAAATTGAGAAAAAAAAGCTTGCACGTTGTTGTAAAGTTTCAAAATGTAATTAGCAGTGCCGCCATAGTAACTGGTGTTTAGGTTAACTTGTAAGCGTGTGCACTGTTATCGGCTCTGAAAATGACATGGTAAATTTATCCAAAAGCTGGTTAACTTTAATCCTGGATTAAGCAAAAATTCAAATAGCAGTTTCTTCACAAAGAAAAAATATTTCTATGTACGCCCATCGCTCCTCCTTGTCGCGGACTCCTATACGATCGCTTCTGATTCAACCTTTCGCAGACGGAGTACTTGAATTTACACCATCCAGTTCGGCTGTTTACTGATGAGGCCTGCCATGCCAACACTTGAAAGCACACTTACAGATGTCTTTGAAACGTATCTTTGGTCGGCCCACGGGACGGGAACCATGAACTACTTTGCTAAAAAGGAGCTCTCTTTGAAGTGTGTGGTTTTCCATACGACAAACGTGGCATAGCCATCGCAGACGACCTAGAACTCACCAACTTTAACTCAATGTCTTCCACACCTGCGCCCTTCAGAACCTCTTCATTGCACACAAAGTGGTCCCATTTGATCTTTAAGATGAGATGAAGAAGATGCTGCTGTATTGTGCAGAGCTGTCTGACTTCGTGCTGGTATAGAGTCCATGTTTCACTATGCTACCATAGAAAATACTACCACGAATACGAAGTACGTTTTTAGATTTTTTACGGAAAGACAGCATTAAAACCGGCCTGAAATTTCAACTCAAATTATAATCTGTATGAAACTGGAGATAGGAACATGAATTAAAGTCTCAACCCTGAATTAGTACTAAACGCTTTTTTTTTACAAGAACAATGCAGTAAATTTTGCCGAGGCTCATTGTTATCGATTTTTTGGCTGTTTCAGCCTCGATTTGTTCTTAATTTGTTCTTATTTCTGTGAGCGGCTTTTATTGAAGTAGAAATAAAATAGAAACAAGCATTGGAAAACGAAATACCTCGCACTGCAGATGTATTGTTAGGCTGTATCAAAGGCAAACTACCTTGATTGTTTGTTGAACAGTCTTTAGTGCTCAGATTACAATAAATCTTTTTGTGTTTTATACGGTGTTGCTGAGTTAAATTACGAGTATCGGTCAAGTTTACCTGAAGAATCCAGTTCTCAGCCTGATTCTGTTCTTAAATTGTTCTTAATATTTTAGTTAAGTTCTTATAAAGTTGTTCTTATAAAAAAAACAAGTGGGTAGAGTCCATGTTTCGCTAGGCTACCATAGAAAATACTACCACGAATATGAAGTACTTTTTTGGATTTTCTACGGAAACAAAGTATCAAACCAAAACTTCTACCCAAATTAGTCTGTATGAAATTGAAAGTGAAGAACACGAATTCAAATTTCAACCCTGGATTAGTACTAATCGCCGACTTTTGAACAATTTGGACTGGATTTTTCAGTACGCTTGAAGCCTTGAGCACTGAACCCGAAATAAATGTTTTCGTGACTAATTATAGAGCTCAGTTTTTATTGTATATCAACACAACCTATTGACCTTATCTTGTAAACTTTCATATACCTGTCATAAGATGCATGTTAAACATATATTTATGTTGCTAAATAAAAAGCTTTTAGAGTTACGGACTGTACAAAATATGCAATTGTACAAGTCTTATGTTGGCTGTATCCCAATGTCCCCTGCAACGCTATTTATAAATTGAGCTCAGTGCTTCTTTATAGTAAACTTTCGAAGCTTATACTTTTTTGTTAGCAAAGCAACCTAAAGTTAACACTAAATACCAAACTTTCTGTTGAACTGCAAATTGCTTTTGAGGCAAATCTGTAAGATTTTATTTAGTTGAGTGTCTGAGTTCGATTTTGTTGAAAAAAGCGTCTTTTCTTTCTAAAAGGAACAGAGAATTTTTCTGTTTCTACCTCCTTTTGGTTCTAGAAAATTGGCATTTTCATAGTTACAACCGTTTTATTCAGAGAATCTCATGCCGAACAGCTACGGGGAATTTGAAACATGTGTTAGTGATGAATCCCGCTGAGGTCATATCAAACACTCTCCATCATGCACTGCAAGACCCCAGTGATTTACTCTAAACAATCCAACGACAACAGTCAACAATTCTTTTATAGCTCAGAAGACAGTTTCCTTTGCAAAACAGCTGATGACACATGTTACATTGATCTATGGTTTCGAACTTCAATAAAACGGACTTGGCGCGCTCAACCACATGCTTCTTCAAACTTGAAGCCTCCTTTCACATTTTCTCTTCGGACTTTCTGTTCAGTGTTTAAGTACGCCAATTGATACGTCACTACATAACTTCAAAAGAATAAAATGACAGTTTCAAGCTAAAGTGTTTGATATACGATTTTATTTGATACAAAGAATATAATTCTGTATTCCGTTCCAAGTAAGATAAGCAATTAATATTCTTTAAAAGTTTCGGTAACATTTTATATTTAAAGTAAACATTTGCAATGGTGATTTTTTTACTTTCTGTTGAGTTTCTAAGGCTACGATTATAACTGTCTTACTCGCAACTGTCGGAACGTTTGATCATTGATAATTAAACTTCTTGGCCGTTTGTTTCTAATGCTGATACAATATAAAGAAAATAATCGCATTTAGTGATAACGGACCGTCTGATGCGTTTATTTGCACTGTTGTAAGATCTTAACCAAAATCTAATCAAATTTTGTTAATTGTTAATTAAAATCTACTTGTATAAAAAAGGAACGGTTTCTTATTTTCTTTGTTAGAAGTTTGAAGTTTTAATATCTGTTTCTTGACGTGAGTAGAGTTATCCTGCACACCAGATCAATCACAACACTAAACCGTCTGGGGTTTATTTAAGTGCCAAAGAGGATCAAACAAGTTATACAAACTACAGGACAGTTCCGTTTCTATAATGTCTATCTTGTTAATTCGCTGTTAATTACTTAATAGTGACAAGATTGCCCTTTAAGCTATGAGAAGGGATCGAATTCGATTTTGTTCATAATGTGAGAGACAGTATCTTGTTTGTGCTGAGAAACTCTTTAATTCTTAACGGATAATTCATTAGTTTAGATTATTTTGGGCTTCAAAACGTTTAGTATTTATGAATTGAATGACAACTCTTAAATGACCACAGGACAGCAGTAATTAGTTTTGCTGAATCGTATAGTTTTTGCCCTAAAGAAAAATTACAGGGTTCCGATTTTGCCAGCTTTGCTATTCAGATGATAATTCAATCAATGGTCCATGATACTTTGATAGAGAGTTTCAGCGATAATTGTGCGTAAACACCCAGCCCCCTTTCTGCCAGAACAATTAAACCTGTTTTCCTTTTTCTCACTTTCTTTTGTAAGATCCCGAAAGCAATATATTTAAGAAATAAATTCTTTTTGAGCATGTTGTACACATACCTGTCTTTTACTTTTGCTTTTATGCAAAGCGTTCTTGCTTGCCTTACAAGTTGGTAGACATACTTACTGATATAAAGTTTGCATATTTGCAATTACATCTTGGCGCACAACTGTGATTGTGCGTCTTAATATTTGTTGGTGAGAAATGTGTACGAATAAAAACAAACCTCGATGTCGTTTATTCGACAAGTACACAATTACACCCCGCTGTATGAGAACAATAGATCACCCTATTGGAATTTTAAATCCACTGGTTCTTTGTTGCGAAACACAAGTAGAATAAGTAACGCTTTAGCTGTTCTTTCGAGTGCTAAACAGTTTAGAATTGCTTTCCTTCCGCTCTTAAACTCTAAGATGAACAGGACTTAAGGGCTTTGTGCTTTATTGTTAAAAGTCTTTACCAAGGTTAACTACTTTTCTTAAAACACCGGACAAACCTCTACGCCACGCAGATGTTTTTCTTTTTTAAATCTTGACATGCTTCATGTCACTTGCAAGATTTTTACCAGACGCCTTGTATATCAGAATATATTCCAGTCGTAAGAGTGATTACTTGGATAGAGGTTCAATATTCAAACATCCTTGATTTATTTAAAGTACCGGCCAGACTGCTCTATGAATACTTACGCGGCGCTTTTGATGTATTCGCAGCGTGAGCTACTGAGCTGTGTTCATTGGAAAGTAACACAGCTAGGGATTAACTATTTAGGACAGTGATAGTTATTGTAAAAACGGGGTCTTCTTGTTCTCTGCTCCGTCAACAGATGGCAGAGAGGAGAATAAAAAACACAATTAGCTATAGTTCAAGCAACAACAAAGCGTCAAGTCGTCATAATCAAGTTATTGTCAAGTGAATAAGCTAAAGATGCTAATCAAAGTTTTAGAATAAAGGACAATAGGTGTTGTTCTTGCTTGTTGAATATCGCCCAAAGTCTATTTTACCATTAGTTACACAATTGCAATCAAACCAAAATTGCCCAAGGACAAAACGAATACAATTACTTCTAGGCCGAGAAAGTTTGACAACTTGCAATCATTTCACACGTGTCGGCGGGATATCTACAAAGTTATACACATTCCTCTTGATTCTTAGCCTTCAAGGATTATTTGGAAACGTTTCCCTGCAAATTTGGCGCAGTAGAAGGTAAATACATTTTGCAACTTTTTGATAAAATGCCGGATTTTGATAAGCCACATTAAGTTGTGTGCTATTATGTACTGGGTTACTTGAATACAAAACATCACATTATGAAGGTGTGTTCACTTACGAAGTAATTTACACCTGCAAAGCGAGTTAATTGTTGATTGAATACACACATGGTATTCAAAATCTCATTGACCACGAGGAAAACATTTTGTCTTATAGATAAGCTACCACTCCTGCGCCAGCCACACGGAGAGAACGCTATCCAGGCTCTAAGATCTATCTAGCTTGGACGTCGCTTTCCAACTATTGTCTTTCGCTAAACTATTATAGTTACTAAATAGCTGATAACATCGTTATATCATAAATGGATAATAATACGTATCAGACAATGGATGCTCGTGGTGAACGTCAGACTTGGGGAACTTTGCAGAATGTCCCACTAGCTCCAGAGACGCCGTTATTTGACGCAAAAGACAGAGATCTGTCGTCAAGTGAGACAAAAATGGAACAGACTGGCATGCTATTGGAAGGTAGCTGCGCCGAACGCAAGGATCAACGTTGTCTAGCACGCGAGGAGGCGCGCGAGGAAGACGTTGGCCCAGATGGAAAAAGAAACCGTAGCAATCGCAAGTCCCGTCGAAGACCTCCGTATTCCTACATCGCCTTGATTGCCATGGCCATTCAGAACTCGCCAGAGAAAAGGTTGACGCTGGACGGAATATGCAAGTTTATAAGAGATCAGTTCCCCTTCTACCGCGAGACCTACCCTTCGTGGAAGATCTGTATCAGAAACAATCTGTCTCTCAACGACTGTTTCATCAAGACTGGTATCAAATCAGATGAGCCTCTAAAGGGTAACTACTGGACCTTAGATCCAGATAGTTATAACATGTTCGAAAACGGTAGTTTTCTTAGAAGGAAAACACGATTTAAACGCCACGATGGCAGGATTGATAACAAGAACCTTGTTTCTGACAGTAATTCGTTAGCATTTGCGTCTCCCGTGGAGTTGCAGTCTCGTCCGCTTTTTCCATCGCCGTACGGATTCAACCCACTCGAACCACCAAAAATCCCGGGGTTTTCGCCTTTCCTACCGCTACAGTATTACAGCTCCCCAAGTACAGATTCTCTGTTGGCCGGGCTTCCACCTCAACTTCCTTTTTTACCAGGTTATTACCAGCATATGAACTCGCCGCATGTCAACTGCCCGCAGTGTACTCTTTGTGAGGGAACCAAAAGCTCCCATCCTTACATCAGAATCTAGATTTATTATCAAACTTTATTGCCGACTTGAGCACAGAACTAGCACTGCATGTGTTTACTGATTGAAAGGTCGTTGTGTTAAGTGTTATAGAAAATACTAAAAAAGAAAATTTGCAACATTTTGTCTTAGAAGTATAGGACTTTAGCTGATGTCTCTCGATGTTACAAACATTGAGTTTATTAAGGCTTTTTAGGTAAGTTATAAAAACCTCGGCACATTAAGGATTTGCTTCAGTTTCCCCAAAGTTTATGTACGAATTTCTCGGGTTTTTTTTATTTAGCTACTCAAGCGGCTGAATATTGTAGTTTTGAGGGAGTAATTGTGTATCTTAACAGTCTTACTGTTGTATAAACCGTAGGAAAATGCGATCAACCACGTCTAGAAACTAAAATAGATTTATTAACACAGAGTTTATGTAACTAATAACTAAAAATATGTAAATAGATGACTGTACATTTACTCACAACTAACATAAAACTGTAAATAGATATGATATTTGTTACTCCATATTCTGAATAAAATGGAAAAAAAGTCCTCTATGTAGCATTTTGATATGCGGTCTTGTCGTATCGACATCTATTGCTTTTTTTCTGCGGATGACTAAGCCCACAGCGGTTGTCGGAAATATAGTCACCAAAAGTCGTTGTTCTTGCTCAAAGTCCAAAACAAAATTGTTTAAGCTATCATTGCTGTTACTAAAAGAAAGACATCTTAGCACGTTCGGCATTGTGTCTTAAATAAAACCAGATTTAAAAGCTTCAGTCGACTTTTTATTTGAAGAACTGACTTGTTTGATTTGAGAGCAGTTATAAAATATATGAGATTGTTAGTTTTAGTCTTATCGTAGAGATGTTGGATAGAAATCAAAATATTTAGTTTTAACTACATTTTGAAGTCATGAACTGCACAAGAGACTCAATTCCAAAGTGCAAACTTTTTTTTGAACTAGACGAAGACATGATTATCTTCTCTTTGGCAACAGATGTGTTTGTTTCTTGCTAACAAAACCATAAAAAAATGACTTTAAAATCGTGGGAGATCAAGTGAGAAAAATGTTTAAAATGCCTCCCTATCAATGCTTATTTTATTTCTAGGTTATCAACAAAACTTTACGCAAACAAATAAATGCCTTACGGCCGTTTTGAGTCGATTACCATTTTATCAATGCAAAAACATTTAATCTATTTAGAGAAAATATATAGTTTGTAGCGCCTGTAGTGACATGAACGTTAAAATAGCATTCTTTAGAGATGTTCTGAATACAGCTAGCAAACTTTATGATTTAATGGCTTACGACTCCTACTGAGTCAATAATTACAAACCAAATAGAATGACAAGTTTCTTTTAGTTGTATTTTTACGTTGTAGTTGAGCTGTTCTTTCTTATTGTACAAAATCTTTCTCTCAATGAAGCAAATAAAAGCACGTAAATAAGCTTTATTTTTTCAATGGATGTACCATCATTTTTAAACGTTCCCTATAGAGTTGAGGTTATAGTCTTTATGTTCTTTGGTCAAAAGAGTGGAACAATTATAGCATTATTCTTTGTTTTCAGTTTTGTTGCTTTTCATATACGATAATGGGTTACAAATCCAACTTTGGCCACCTCGACACGACCATGGGGTATATGTATTGTTAGAATGGACTAGCATGTTGCAATCGAATAAAGGAGAGAGTGATGTATGACCTGATCTTTTCTAACGAAGAGTTTTTAATTTGTCGTTTGTTTGTTTTTTCGATTAAGTTCTTTTCCAATCCTGCAAATCTTTTTGCAAATGTGTGTTGATCTAAGATGATAACTTTCAAACCTGGTGTATTTGAAAACAGAGAAGACGATTCACTACTATGATTGTTCGGTTTTATAGTTAAATGAAATCTTGTCTATCTACACAGCTTTGCGTTATTCTTGTTGCATCACATTCAAATTTTCTTTTGTGCGAGGCAGTGTTAAAATTAGCATTAATTCAAATCAGTATCAAGGCATTAATATTTACAATCTCGAAGAACACATTGCTAAAACAAGAAACTTATACACCTGCTAATTCCTATTATAGAAAAAGGCAATGACAAAGACAGCAAATAGAAATGTTACTACAAATTTCTAACTGCAGTAATTTATTTAACGCAAAACTTAAAACTGTAAGTTGTTGGAGTGACTTCCCGTCCCATCTTGTATTTGAGATAAAAAAAAAAAAGTCAATCAAGGATTTCTTAACAATTAAATTTAGGTCACAGCCCATTGCTAAATTTCCTATAGTAAATCCCATTAACCGAAAGCAAATATCGCTTTACCAACAAAAGAGCCTTTTCCAAAGGTTAAGACAAAATTGTTTTTGTTCAAATCCTGTAATTAAGCTAATTTTAAAGATCAAATCCTTTCATAAATGATATTGGCTCAAGAGTTAATATCAGAAGGTATTTTTACTTTTGTTCTAGTCTCTTCTGTACCAGTTCATTAAAGCAACTTTAACAGTTTTGATCCACGATTGTTTCTTGTGATCATCCGCTGAAAAGCTAAACTCAATATTGGTTTTTCGGTTGGGAAAGTTGAAGACTGCGATTCCTGTCTGCAAGATGTTACTTCTTGATGATACTCAAATGCACTAATACTGCATGAACACAAAGCAATTTTTTTGAATAACTGTCTATAAGTCTAAGTGCAATTCAAACTAAACACTTGAACAAAAAACTGGCATCTGTATCTAGAATCACCTGCTTGTTGTAAGAAAACTGAATAATGTCCTTCGTGTTCTAATTGAAAATATATTGAATTGAGATTATCCAATTCTAGTCTGGTGTGTTGACAATTAAATTTTGAAAGGATGACCGATCAAAATACATGAAAGTAGCAAACCAAACGTTTGTTTATAGATATGAACAAAGGCAAGTCCATGTCTCTCTGATATTAGGCATCACAGGATAACAAACAACTGTTCACTTGAACTTTCATGTAACGTGTTTGTGACTTGGAAAATTTTTGTTAGTTCATATTTGCATGTGTCTGCCAGGTATTTAAAAAAAAATTCAAAAAGAGCCGTCTTACACGAAAATGTCTTTTTCTGAATAGTATAATTCAGCAATTGAGACCCTTTAATTCCCTTTTCACCAATTCATGCAAAGATGTCGCTGAATAGAAATTTACGTTTGGTCGAAAACAGTGTAAACTCAACGGTCTCCGTTCTGATATCCGACCATGCGAGATGGGGCTTTGTTACAGAGTTCGATAATCACATGCATTTTTAATTACTAGGCGTCCATTGAAAATCTGAAAGAAACACAATTTCGGTGTTTCGCTATACAAAAAATCAATTCAAAAAACACCAGATTTTTTTTTCAGTCATAAAATCTTTTCAGTTGCTTTTGTCATTCTTTACTACATGGTCTGGTATCGTAAACCTGTTTTTTATTGGTGGCATGATCAGGTGACAATGCTATTAAATAAAATGATTTAACATTGTTAAAAAGTCAGAAAATTTATTAATGTACCAAAAATGTCCTCCTTGATCACTAAGAAAATGAACATCTGAAAAGAGTTCAAACATAGAAGATCCGTGTCAAATGGATTTTCTGTCAGATTGTACATGAAAAGTAAACTAAGGCTTTTGATCTTGTGGCATAGTTTTATTTGCATGAGCATAGGTCAGACGGTAACGATGTTCCATTCACTTTGTAACACGCAATTTGGAGTCATAATGAAGTAACAATTATAAGTATATATAGTATATTTGCAAAGTTTTAAAGTTTAATTGGCTAGGAAGGTGATTTTGAACAGTGACCTTCAACTTGACATTTTGAAAAGTTAGTCCAAGGCAAAAGCTGTGAAAAAACGCGTTATAAAATATTGAACGGGCGGAAGATCCAGCGACCATAACTCTTTCATTATTAGATCGTTTATCAATAGTTACAATAATAGCTGTTACTACAAAAAGCTAAATTACGTGGGCGCCGTTGCCACTGGGCACTGATAAATGATAACTGGAGATTGAATTGCGTGAACACAGCAAAGATTTATGGATATTAGTAAATAAATAAACAAATAAATCAGGCTTGCCGTCGCCCTCGTTTGCAGCCAAGGAGTAAATTACGAGGAGACGTCCAAACGAGGTCGGACCACAAACATTTAATTCAATCTGACACCAAAAAAATTTTCCTTACGCTCTGTAGATTTTCTACCTCCCCAAATTAACTTTTATCCCAAAATCCTTAGTCTCCTTCGCAGAAGTTATTAGTGTCAGTCTCACCAGGGAGCGGGGAGACTAACACTAATAACGGCTGCGAAGTAGACAACAAAATCCTGTGTAGAAATGAAACAGGAGTCACTGACTCGGGAGATTGGGCAGCTAATCCCTGGGATGGAGCGATGTTAAACTCAAACCAAATAATTTTTAGGCGCAGGCCTGGGCTCGAGCTTTGGTTGATGAGCAGATTTCGGAGTTTTAAGGTCCCTAATTCAATTCTTCTACTTTAACTTTCCTCTAATCTGCGTAGCTTTAAAATTGCATGGCCCAGTTGTTCAAAAGCCGAATAGCATTAACTCAGGGTTAAAATTCTAGCCAATCATTTTGTTTCCAGCCTTGTAGTTGTAGAGACTAATTTGCCTATTTGGGCTGCAATTCTGGGGCTGACATTTTGTTTCTTTAGAAAATCTGAACATTACATTTAAACCAGGATAAATCTTTCCTTGGTGAAGAAAATACTCTTTGAATTTCGGTTTAATATTAGAGATTTTATAAAAGTACTGAGAATAAAGATTAACGCAAATATCCGACGTTTCGAAGTCATCCTGACTTCATTTTCAAGGATTAATTCAAATTTGAGTACAAGGTCTTATTTATCATAAAAATTAAAATAGAACTGCTCCTAAGGTCATAAAGCGTGAAAGAGTACAATGGAACTGTTCCTCGGCGCTAGGCTAGGCGTAAAGCGTGAAATTTAAACAACTAAACAAATACTTTATCCCGCACTGAGTCTGATTGAGCTCGATTGCATCGAGCTTGAGCCCGCGAGCAACGGTACGATAAGTAAGCGTTCTCTTTTGTCGAACGCCATCCCAAACACCTTATCTATACTTTTTGATACCCCGACCAGCAGAATCAGTGTTCTTCAATATAAAATTAATAATTAATTTAATTGTTTGATTCATCTAGGGACAACATTGTCAGCGCTATAATTGGTTTCCTTTTCGGAGGAGTAGCGGTAGGTCTTATGACCTATTTTTTGTTATCTATGAAAGCCGAGTCTTCAGGATCGGGTGGTGGGGATAATCAATACACTTCCGAGGGGGAGTACTCTAAGGCAGCTGTGGCCGCAGATGCTACGAGATGTTCCATTGTGGGCCGCGACATCCTCAAAAAAGGAGGGAATGCCGTAGATGGAGCCATCGCCTCAATGTTGTGTGGAGGTTGGTAAATCAGAATGTTGATATGGCAACGTACTATTTTTCAGCAGCAACAATGACGGTAGTATACTGATAACGACAAGGTCAACTGCAAAAATAAATATATTTCTAATTTGCCCTTTTTTAAATATGTTTTATTCAATATTTTTAACACAGAAAATATTGTTAAAGGGAACCCCGGCTGTTGTGAATATCTCAGATCAAAGAATACCTTGACTGTCCCGTCTGTTCCAGATCCAGGGCGTTTTCTTTGGCCTACTTTGCGGTTTGAATTTCGTGGGCTGCGCCATTTTGTTTGTGCGCAAAGTAGTTCATTAGTTCCACTCCTAGTTCCACTCTTAGTTCCACTCCTAGTTCTACTCCTAGTTCCACTCCTAGTTCTACTCCTAGTTCTACTCCTAGTTCCACTCCTAGTTCTACTCC
>JAOEJH020326773.1:0-12832 GCA_025448215.2 Palythoa grandis
CCTCGCTACGCTCGGTCTGTTCAGTGAAAGACCTCGGGCAAATATTTTTCCGGACAGACCTCGCACTCGGTTATTAACATATACATAAAATAAAACATTTATTTATATTTATATATAATAATATATAAGGCTTAGACAAGTCATTCAGTCATTGCAATTTAAAAATGCATTGACTTTATGACTTGTGCAAGCAATATATTCATTAATTTCCAATCAGCTACTTCCATGGTTATAATTACACAGCAATCGATTATAAAGAAATATTTTTGTTCTCAATTAAAGTTCTTTCAAAATACTTAGGTATGTTATGTAGTATAAAAGGAAAAAAATAAGACTTAGTATGCTTGACAGAAAAAAAAATGGGTTTACACCCTGGCAGAGGTTTCAAAAGGATTTGAAATTGGAATTGTAAAATGAAAAGTAGGAGTTGAGTTTCTTGTGATGTGACTGCAGTCTAAGTAAGTTGTGGTGAAACAAGACATCAGAAATGAGGCTAGTAAACAGACCGGCCAACCTTGAAAGTCCTCAAAACTAAAGATTTTAATTTTTCTTCTCAAGAACACAAGAGATTTTCAAAAAAAATGCCAGGCCATCAAAGGCAGAGTGAGGAAGAGAGCTTCAAAAAAGGTGAGAATTCTACAACTCAATCACCATTGCACCATGGAACAGTTGGCCTCAATTTAATAAGGTCTTCCTTGTAGGGGAACTAGTAAATAATTGGGAGCTCTGCTATTAGGTAATACCTAATTTTTATAATTTTTATTATTATGGAATATCCCTTAAAATTCACGTGAAATGCTGGACACTGTCATGAGAACTTAAGATTTAGGTTAAAGACAGGTGTCACATGATAAAATCATGCGAGTTGGCAGGTCTGTCATTGCTCTGTGACGCCTTGTGTTGAAGCCCCTGCCTGAGTGGTATATATATTTTATTCTTTCAAAATAACTTTTTTATCACAAGTCTTGTCTGTCACTCACCAGTTAATGTATTCTTGGGCAGGTGTCCACCACAGCTTGCTGCCAATCTGACTTGCCGATTTTAATGGTAGGCATTTCAACAAGTTATTCCTTCTTTCTTGCCTTTGTCCCTCAATGTCTACAACAAACACATGTTGAAAACATTAATACTCCTGATCATGAGTGATTTTTCAAAGAAAATAAGTATAGTATATTGTGTGAAAGTGAGTGCATTTCATTTTAAGGGCAGTCCATAACCTATCATAAAAGGGCGATTTCTTGCAAATGCGAGCACATAAAGGTTTTGCGACGCGACACTGATAATAAATTATTTTTTATTCACCTAAAAAATATGTCATGTAATAAACATCTTAATAATGTACATAAAAAAATTACTCGATTGTGATTGGCTAAGAGTGACTGCTGTTTTTTGTTAACACTGTGCAAAAAAGAGTTAATTCACTGCAAAAATAGTTAATTCAGTGCAATTTACTCACAGAATATAATTGTTGCTTTTGATTGGCTTATAAACAATAGGGTCTGGTTAGAACGAATCAGATCATTTGTTTTGTTGGCACGATGTGCAAAGTCCAAGGTTCAAAGTTCAAAGTTTTTTTAATTTGTCAGCAATATTTTGCTGGTGTCCACAGCAGAACTTGCTCTGTAATTTTGTTATGTATGTTATTAAAAAGTAATCACATGACTTTTCTTGTTCAATTTGGAAATAATTTACACTCGTGTGTTTTTCAAAAAGCTCAAATTGCATTCACCCTATGGGCTCATGCAATTTTGATACTTTTTAAAAAACCCACTCTTGCAAATTATTTCCAAATGGAACTCAGAGTCGTGTGATTACCTATACTAATAACCTTGTTTGCTCAGTCTGTCTGGGAAAATATTTGTCCTTGGTCTTTTGTACAAACCTTGCTACACTCGGTCTGTACAGTAAAAGATCGCAGGCAAATACTTTCCTGGACAGACCTTGCACTTGGTTATTAAGATATAGTTTTACTGGCAGTCAGTCTTCAGCATTAATCTTACCTGACAGCTACTATTGGAAATATTTGATTATTTTAAAAGTTATGAACAACACCGACTTTTGATCCTCCGAAAATAATTTATTATTACACATAATTACTATGCACCTGGTCTGGGGCTGCACTCAACATAAATCCTTGCACATCTTTGAGCAGCAGCTGTCTTCTGCTCCTTCTCCAAACCCTCAATCACAGCAATCTTGTCAGCAATCTCTGCAGCAGAACAGGCCACAATGTGATCTCCTCTCACCTGCCGACATTCGATTACAAAACCGTTAATAACATGTTTTTGTTTTATGACGTCAGAATAAAACAAATTAAAACTTTAGATTATAATTTTTTACATAAAAATAGACTGGTCGTACCACAATCATACTGTCCACGTAGTCATCTATCAGCAAATGACTTTCCAGCTTTAGTTTGTCAAATGGTGCAAAAAACCCCTTCAATGCCAGTTCAATTTTGACTGCATTGTATCGTCTGTCCCATCCTTTTGCCTGTGCAAGGATAACCCTTGCTACATCTCGAGCTTGCCGCAGTCGGCACTTGCTTCCCTCGGAATCCAGGGTTGCCACGCCCTTGTAGATGAAATCATGGGCATATCCACAGTTCATCGGCTCCTTACGACCTGTTTGTTTAACATTAGAATCATTGAATATTCAAAACTAAAATCCAACCTCTACTGTATATGTGGTAGTAACCACCTGGCCTAGGGTTTGTAATAATTTTAGGAAACCAAATGGATTAGTTCTTCTTGCATAATTGAAGGGGTCTAGCGCAAAGACTTTTAATGAGGTTCTCAACTCTCCCTAGATTATGCCTATTATCTCTTCATAACTTTTAGGAGAATTTAGCATTTCATACAAAGTCACATTGTTTTTGTACTAGACAAAAATAATGTAAGTGATGATTGATCAAGTTCTCGACTCTCCCTACATTATCTCTATTATCTCTTCATAACCCATGGGAGAATTTAGCATTTCATACAAAGTCACTTACGTTGTTTTTGCACTAGTCTTTTCAATTTATATACTTTTATGAGGGTTTTCCCCAAGAGAAAACTTTGGTGCCCCACTGTTATCGTTCTTCCCAGTACCGCTCTGAGAAAATTTTGATATAGTACATTTTGTTTACCTTTTAATGCAAATATTTTATGCATTTGAAATAGTGTGAAAATTCCAGAAACATTCAATAAAATTGTTATTTTTATTGAGGTTATATAAAGCATTAACACTTGTGCAATGTATTTACTGTGGGAACCTGAGCCTAATTGTTAGCTGTGCGGTGCTGATGAGGCCCAACAAGGACGAAACAGCTGTCCATGGCTGCTAACATTCACGCTCACTCTTTTTTTTCAGAATTTCAGTATGGGCTAAGAGCCTCTGACCCATGAGGCCATACAGTATAGTGCCCTATTTAATGGCTGTGTCATCACACCAGCATGCATGTGCAACATATATTATTTTTATTAATTAAAAACAATACGTTTTGTTCATAATTAAGAGATCTTGCAACAAATGACCATTTTTGAGTTCAACATCAGTTGTTTTCTTTTGATTTTCTTCATTTTGTTTCTTATGATGTGTTATATTGACTTTTAGTGAAATGAATTTATCTTCAGTTTTCTAACAAAAACAAATTGATGGGACTATAGCTCAACAGATGCATTAAATTATAATCATTTTTCATATAATCATTTTAAATAAATATTAATTTTGCTACAGGAAAATGTTTACACATCACTTTTCAAGCGAAGCCACTTAATTCCCTGGCTTAAAATCCCTGTATTTCAGCAAAGCGTCAAGCTTACAATTTACGTACCCAATTAATACAGTGTTGCACCATGCTGATTTGTACATTGATCACTGATATATTGGGTGTTACTTAACTTTAATTTCATGCCATGTTATAATGGGTACACTTTTTTCATGTCACTTATATTTTGCAACTTTCTTAAAACATCAAAACATTTGTGAAACTAAAAAGTGATGCAAAAATTTCATGTAATAAGGATAGTGCTAGCTATAGTATACACAGTTGTCAAATCTGAGCTGCAGTACAAACACATGGTAAACAAGTTTAAGTCTTATCATGAGACTAAAAATGTTTTACAGCTGAGGGCTTGTTAAAAACTACAAACCTTTAAGTATGTCTGGCCACTCATCTCTCCTTGAGTTCAGTTCTTCAAGTAACTTTGTCCGTCTCTCGTTTCGCATAAAGAGTTCTTGCGCTGACCGATGCTCCAGGTCAAAAGAACCAACCTCTAGATACAGCTGGCCATGTTTGCTATAATGTGTGATGTCCATGCTAAAATTCTCTTTGATTTCGGCAATTGTTTTTACTGCTGTCTCTTGGGAAATGTGCGTGCAGTTGGTCACAGGTAGTAGCCTGAGAATATCATGAAATTTGAATAACTCAGAACTATTTATTTCTTTCCATGTACAGCCACCTATCTACAGTGTATGTAAGGATTTTTGGCCGGGGGGTCAGCTGAGGTCTTATTTAACATTTACAGAAATTTGGGTCTTAAACTTCACAATTGAGATGGCTTAACTTGGGAAGGAATAAGTCAGGCAATGAGTTCCACTGCTTATTCTAGGATAGAATGATAGTCTGTGAGAATCAGTATTAGAACATATTTTACTGAAGGCTGCAAAAGAGTTCACTATATATTTTTTTCAAGGTAGTTTACTTAAATTTTCACCATTTCAAAATAACTTACATAGCTTGTCAAATTTAAATATTAACTCTAAAAAACTCAATATCTCTAAAAAACCTGAGGAATACAATAATTATTGGCACACCTGGACAATTTAAGCAGCATACTTTTCAACACACTTGACATTAACAAATAAAAATTAAAGGATATCACTATCGATCAAAACAGTTTTATTCCACAAACCTGTGATCATAACGAGCTCTGCAGCCTTTGCACCTAGAAGCTCTGGCAGAAATCTCAGCCATTAGCAACTTGTGTCTTGTCTCCTGTCTGTTCTTCCAAGCCATAAGCCACTTGGCGGCATCCTCTGCAGACTGTTGAGGTGGAGCATAATGGTAGCTGCCGGAGCTACTCACATATGGCATACATCTTGCATCCACTGCTGAAATCTCTGAGTAAGAACTATTAAGATCCTCTAGGGCCATACAAACTTCCCGTTCTCTCTGAACAAGTCCACATTGTTTTTCTGCTTCTCGTCGAGTTTTAAGTTTTTGCTTTTCACATAGCCTTTCTTCAAGGGCTGTTTTGCTTCCATACTTTGCTCTTGCAATTGTGATTAAGTCAGAGACTAGAAATTCATACGACTCATTATCTAGTGCTCTAAGATCTCTTTCGGTGAGGCTAAATTGTTCCTAGAGTTAGAAAATGGTAACAGCACAACAGTCAATATTTAGTCAGATACAGATCCTGGTATTAGTAAAGGATGATCAGTAAGTAAATATTAATATTCATGAACATAATTATGCGGAGACAGAGAACTTACCATAATTATGAGTTCCCATGGCTTAGTGGTAGTATATCTGACAAGAATATAGAAGGTCTTGGTTTCGATTCTCATATGGAGCTTGTTTTTTCTCAGTTCCCTGTCTCCGCATAGGTTTACATTTGTTAGATACAGATCCATCAGGTTGGTAAAGGGTTTTTTCGTGATCTGTTATTGGGTCAAAAACAGGCCCGTGATTCGTTATTGGGATGTCAAAAATGCAATCATGATCCGTTATTACCTTAGAATTATGTGCATGATTCGTAATTCCACCAAAAATTTCTTATCATGATTCGTTATTGTGTTAAAAATAAGACTGATTTGTTATCTGAGACCACTCTTTACCACCCTGATCCATAGGATTTAATGATTTTAGAGTTGCCACTATAGAAACCCAACACTTTTTCACCCTTTCTAAATTCTTAATTCAACAATATACAGCATGCTTGTACTTTTAAACATGATAGCACATTTTCATAGATTTATGAAAATTAATGTTATGAATTATTAATTTAATGCAAGTAGAAGTACAAAAATAGAATTTTTATACAAAAGCATGTACTTGAAGAAAGATTGGAAAGATGGCCTGTTCTAGTTTGTACAATTAAAACTGGAGTTACCAACAGAACTAGTATCTCATTTATTAAGCACCCATGCATGGCCAGTTCGATACATGCATGCAGATCTTTTGAAGTGGCTTTCTGAGTCACGTACAGTACTTAATGATAATAAATTATTGTCTGTGTCTGCAGAAGTTCCCACAGTACTTATGGTCCGATAAGATCTAGTATCAAGTGGTTCTACATACATTAAATCTTTTTTGTTTGTGGATTTTGTCTTACCAATAATTACAAATGTGAGAAAGTCGGATTGAAAATATCCTACTTAATTTGTTATGCAAATTTGACACCCACAGCCTGTCAAACTAACTTTATTTAAATGTTGAAATGAATGACAATTGCAACATATCATCAAAAGCAAAACTAGTCATGAATAATACTTTTAAAAAGATCCTCAGAAAATTATTTATTCCTGAAGAGAAATTGGTAAGAGATAAATGAAACTTGGTAATAATTTCACAAGAAACTAGAAAGAGTGTTTCATGTTAAACCATCATGAATGCATGGATTAATGAATTTTCATTTTTCATATTATGTAAACAGCAACAGGTTGTGTTTGAAGCACAAAATTATTTTCAAAGTTTCCATAATTTCTCTGTGATAGACTGACTGAAAACACTTTCATTTTGTAAATAACAAATAAAGCCACTTCACCACGAGGTAATCACTAGATCCCTTTGATATTATAACTATTACTGAAACTTTGGGGGGGTACTTCTTTAAATTGCAACTATGTCCATGTGATGAAATTTGAATATTAAAGAAAGAAAAAACAAAACGAATTATGGTAGTTGTAATCAGATGGCATCATGACATCAGTTCTTATCTCACACATCTGCACTGTGAAGGTTTACAATTATGGTAGTACTTCATATATGACAAACACAAGGACTCACGATCATTTCCTACCTTTGCATGGCACTTGCGGCGATAAAACATTGGATGACATGTATCACATAAAGTTACATCAAAGTGGGAGTCCACTCTTTGAGAACAACTGCGATAGCAAACAACACACTGCCATCGTGAATACAGCCAATTTCTTTTTGCAACAAGCTTCCACCTTTTGTTTTCATCAGTGCAATGTTCAACTGCTTTGTCATACAAATACTTAGAGTCTGGGTCAGAAGGATTTGCTACACATAAAATGGTTGGATTATGAAGCAACCCAAGTCTTTGACAAAGTGGTTTCCACATCACTTCAGTTTGACTATACAACAGTCGACAAGTTGCTCCAAGGCAGGAGAGTGCAGGTGCATCTAGATATGACAACAGTAGCTGAAGCATTTCTGGAGGCAAACAACCGAAATACACCCCAATATTTTCAATACCACTAGCTTTCATTGCTCGAATGTAAGACCTTGTTAAATACCGAGGCCCTGAATCTGAGATATCCTTGTTTTTCTGCTTCATTTTCTGCCTCTTCCTGCGTGGGGCCATATTGGAGTTGGAAGAAGTACAACTTCTTGATATGTCCTCTTAAACAAAGCAGCAGCAAGCCCACAGAGATTTCCCAGATGATAAGACCGTCTAAAACAAAAGAAATACTTGTGAAGAGTTTACAGTCATACCTGTCAATTAAGCAGTGAAATGTGTGTTATGTAAATAAGACAAATCTTGACATTAAGCTCACGTAAAATCTTGTGAAATTAGTCTGTCGCTGATAACAGCCACAAATAACAGCTTAGAACATTAATTAACTTTGTAACTAGATACGATGCAACAAAATTCTCTTTTGTATTTGTGAGAAGACGTGTGAATGTAAACATATATTCTTTTAAAATGTAAACAAAGTTATTATGTATATTGTAAAATTACAGATCAATAACGCCTTCCTTTCAGTTCTTGAAAACTTGGCTGTGGAATTGAAGCAACTTTTGCAAGCGGTTTGAAGCCGCGATGTATTAGAATTCGGAGCTGACTTAACGACTCCAACCGTAGTGTTTTTAACAACTTTTTGACAACAATTAACCGAAACTCTTCGCTGACGGCCAAGCTTGGATGTGCGCTGAATAATAAAGGCTGACCTCTCATGAATAAAACCATTATACCGATAATTAACCCTCAACAAAATATTTAGGAAGGCAAAATATGTGTTGAAGAATTTTCCCAGGCCGATTGAATTGCGCCAAGTCTATTGGCTTTATTGCAAATGTGAGTCGTGAAAAAACTATTCGATAAGTTATTATCTGTAGGACGCTAAATGATCTTAATTTTTCTGTTTAAACTCAATATCGGAGTTAGTGCTGTATTCTTTAAATTTAGAAAGTAAAATTGGCACGCCATTCACTGTTGGCCATTAGCAAAATACTAATAAGTATCCAATTAGATGTGTGAGCACGAAAGATAGATCAAGCTATCACTGCATGCTGAATACAATTCCATGGCAAATTGTCACTAAGCCCGTATTTTTATTCTGATCTAAATGACAAAGAAAGAAGATCAGAAAAGATAACAGAAAAAGCTTTCCTTTTAAACAAAAATTACTGATGCGGAATAGCAGATGTATCAGATTGTGTATAAATACAAGTTCCTGCCAATAGCGCGCTACATAGCGGTTGTTTATACAGGTCCAAGATTCGATAACAACCCGGCTCAACAATGATATGTAAATGTTTGGGCCTCACACCAAGAACTCATAAATATACAAGCAAAATTTTAAAATTCATGGTCTAAGTTTATTGTTTGAAGCAGTGAAAATTAAGAAGACTTAAAAAAGCTTTGATAATATGTATAAATTCAGCGTAGAATTACAAGGAAAGTAAATTGTTAGTTTCACCATACTCGTGAAGAGGACACCAAATGGCAAAACAGTGATCGCACGATATGAATTGGGAAGATCACTAGAAAAGAAATCACAGAAATAAGAAAATAAGAATTCTTTTCACTCACGTTGTTGCAGTTACAAAGAACTACTTCCGAATTTAAAAATTCAAGCGAAGTGTAAACGATAAACACTATTAAAACACAAGGAAAATCTCGAATTCTTTTAAAATCTTTCAACGAAACTTCAAACCTCCCCACAATCGAATTTCCCCATTCTTCCGCGACCATTTCAAAGCTCTTCCACCGCGAAAATTAAAAATTGATATCTAAAACGCTGACATGTGGCTCAAAGAATTATGCATGAAGAACCTTTACCATCATTCACTCTTCCTTTGAATTTGATGAATTTTAGTCCCCGAAGAAAAGTTTTATACTGCTAGATTGCACGCTCATGATCGTTTCCCTGTCCCAAAGAAGCAAGACAGTTCCAAGAGAGATCAAACAACTACTTCAAAGTTTCATCTCTGTCTTTAACGCCTCACAGATTTCACCGTAATAACAATTACCAAATTAGAATTTTCGTCTTGGTGTGAAGATCTTAAAAATTATTCAACAACAGAATCTCGCCGCTAATCCGCTTTCCCGACGTAGGTATTGCATTTTGATGCTGAGAATCGGGGAATCCCTAAATTTCCAGTCTTGCCTGGGCAAATGCAATAAATTCTTAAAGCTAGAAGAAACACTCGACATTTTTGCTTTCCTGAATATGTATTAGTTCGCCATCAAAGAAAAAACTGATCGCCGAATTAGGTTGAGGTCCAAATTTGATTCTAGTTCTTAGGTCTTTCTGAGTCGTATCATGAAACGGGAGAGAAATTTAACTACAACCTACAAGTATCCGCCACTCACTCACAATTTGTGTCACGGCAAGTTTCAACCGCGACACTTCAACGAAGAAGTCCAAAAATTCCACGTTTTGCTTCTAAATTTGCACCAAAAACTACCCGAAGTTAAACATTAAACCTTGGCACTACTAAACATGTTTACCTGGAAGATGGAGAACGGTCGAGAAATGACCGAACGAGAACTCGCTGCAGAAAGAATCGAGGAATTTCCAACACAAAAGATCGTTGTACGGCCGGTCTTAACTAAACCACAAGGCCGGCTTTCTAGCTTAAATAATGTACAATAAATCCCAACCTTACCTTAAACGGGAACTTGGCTGATCCTTAAAGATGAATACTTCAGGAGAAGCGAAAAACTGAAGGAAAGAGAATGTCTTACACACAACTTGTATAATCCCTATGCCATCAAAGTTCGACTGTGAAAATAGCTAAAGTTGCATCAAAGCGCGAATATTTAAATACCCCCTCACGTAACTTATTAGAATTAACCAATCAGAAGTGTGATTAATTTTTGGCTGGCCAATAGGAAGGTGCGATTATCATTTAAAATACAAATGCTAGAACGCTTTAGCCCCGATGAGTTGCGAAACAATGGAATCTGCCATAAAAGACCTCGCTCCACAAAAACCTGCCAAGGAATTGACTACCTTCTAACAAGCACTTCCTTTGTATCTCAAGATTATGCAAACTACATTTTAAATCAAAATTCACAATAGAATGTAAATCCACTATTGTGGTGTATATTAATGCAAACAAACGAGTTGCAAAAACTTTAAGTGAAACAAGTGATCGTACGACTCTTCCTTTTTCGGTTCACTCCACAGCTATAAGCTTATATTTCTATGTTTTTTAAGTTTTTTAAAAAATACTAATCTACGGGACACCATTCTGCTTTAAGGACTAGTCTTGTAACTAGAAAATTTGAACGCCATTTGTCATTCTATTTTAGCCTTTTTTACAGTTTTAAATATTGCGGTATCACATCTCAGGATGCATTGAAAAACGAAGATCGATGAGAAACAGAATTCCGACTTCATCATCACTCATTAGCTTCCTAAATTTTAAACTTCAAAGGAGTATAAACACGACATACTTTGAGCAATTGTACTTCTCCATACTGCTTTAAATAAACAATTACATACAAGAAATGGACAGCTTTTCCTGAAAAATCTTTAGTTTCTGTTGGTTTGTGGTTGTAGGATAATATTTGTGTTATGGAGGAGCACATAGACGTAAATTTGTGATCTCAGATATCATGAGACGCATTAAACATCACAGAAATGGTCGAGTGATCAGCAAGCTCTCACTACAAACTGCCCAAGTCCATTTCCTGTTTTTACGGCAACTAATCCTTGTCATTTTCGCCTCGTTAAGTGCTGTCACGTTCATAAAACAGTCAGTGCTTTTATGGTACTAGAATCACACCCACTGGGTCACCAAGGGCAAATTTTTCTGACGCTGTTGGATTGATGACGCGTTTGTGTTATGTGTTGATTTTTAGAGATTGAAAAGCTAAAAATGCGATTATGTTTCACACAATTTCTGTGGTGAAGAATACCAATTCTTAAAATGAACGATGCTGCAAATTGCGTTTTAATAATTTGAGCGTTAGAGTTAAAAAAAATCGAACTAAAGTCTCTCGTCACCATCTACGTGACGCTGTATTTTAAGTTTCTTTCGGGAATGTATGCTTTGTTTTTTTAAGATATCTATGCAACCATAAATTATTTTTCTTCGGTACCCGCAAAGAATATATTGTCTCTCATTATGTTGAGTTAATTTGAATTTTAAAATTATTTCGCTGAAGTTAGTTCCTGTGATATTGAAATTTGGACAATAGCGTTTACTCGACTTATGCCATATTTATACTGATATCAGTATAGACGGTAATTCTTGGGCAGCACTTCTGCCTCAACTTCTGTCAAATTGCTGGAATGTTTGGAATTTGTATGGGTTGTTTTTGCTGCAGAAATCAAAGAAGCTTTGAAAATGCATAATTTTTCTTATAAACTATGCAGTTAGGACTGAAAAACTTTCTCTTTAGCCGTATAACAAAGATATTTTTACTTTTTCGAGTCTCCAAATATTTCAACTTGGCTATAAAATCAAATATAATAAATCGATACTTTAAAAATGTTTGCGCCTGAGAATTTTGCAAATTTATCATAGCATATATATTTAAAATTTTATATACAAGTGTTTGCTTTTTACCGAATTTCCGTGTATTTTTTATATATTTGAGTATTTGATAGGAAAAGACGCACGTGTTAACTTGTGACAAAGATAAAAGAAAACCTACATTTAGCGGAATTTCCGCTGCTCTACACCCCAAAAATTCTTTCTTCAATTATCTTTATACCTAAACAAACTTAACTCAAGTGAAAACCCGTACTAGTCATTGAAACTACAATAATTAAGATTTTTAAACTGCACAGAGTAAATCAGTGTGATTGATACATGACGAAATTTTTTTTCAGTGTGATGATTCAACATGACGAAATCTCTTTTCAAATCGAAAATGAAAAGCCAAGCCTAGTTGTGGAAATTATTCTCACAAAAATTGTGTTTGTGTTTTGGCTTCTCGTTAATTTGCCGTTTCAGACTTTTAATTTTTTTTATTTAAAAATACCTCACAAGCTGTAAGTTTTTATTTAATGTTTAACTGAAGGTTTGCTGTTATTGTTTTAATTTTATTGTTTATTGCTAGCACGGCTGCATAGAATCAAATAAGAAAGCAAATATCACACATCACGCCAAGATTATCCAGATTTGATATTGGACTAACTTAAAAATTATTAGCCATCCACCACTAAGGTATCTTTGTTCCTCAATATTAAATGCTTGTGTACACAATAAATATTTTTCCTGGAAATAGCGGAACAGATCACATAAATTACCTGATGAACAATACCAGTCATGTAAGCGTTAATTTTAGAACGAAGCAATATCAAATCTGAACAGACGTGAACTGTTTACACGCTTTTTTTTTATAAGAACAACGAGGCTCAAATTGGCCAAAATTTAAGAACAATTTAAGAACAAAGTCAGGCTGAGGCTCGATAA
>JAOEJH020327230.1:0-12825 GCA_025448215.2 Palythoa grandis
TACTTCCGTATTTCGTCGAAGTGGCTTTGGTAGAATTTTGCGAATGACTTTTGTAGTCGTCTTTTCTTAAAGCCTTGCTTTTCTAGTTTTGACGACAGGCGCTGGTTCTTGCTACAAAGTCATTCTTATTACTACAAATTCTAGCATATCTCACCAGTTTAGCTTATTAAACCCAGATGTTTATAATGGCTACATTAGCGGCTCTGTCGGAGCCTTTGTGTGCATTAGCGGTCTTCCCTAGAGACTTCATTTAGCTTCTCGTGCCAGGTTCCAAGTTGAAAGAAACTAGAACTTTCTGCTTGTTTACTCCATTCATAGTGTAAAATTGAATGTCTATTGTTTGAGGAGCGAGCAAGTGTCACTATTTGTTACTTGTGTTTACGGAAAAACTAAAACTGCGCTAAATTAGCATACCACTGCCAGCGTTAATTCTTATTCAAACATCGCATTCTTATTTCTGCGAAGTTCTGATACGAGCTCACCACCATCCAAGTAGTACCTCTGTATGGGATTAAGAGCTTGATTTCCGCGAGAAACTTACTTAACGCCATTCAGACTTCGTCAGGGATGTTTTTGGGATCCTCTACGTAAGTAAAAGGAACAAAATTGTTGGTGTGTTCGTTGTACTTTGTTAGGGCTCAAGTTTCATTTTGAAGGGTTGCGTTAATCTCCGGGAAGTGAAGCTTGAGTTGTTCACTGGTTGAGTTAGTTTTAAATGGTTGTGTTTAGTGATCCCCATGGGTTTTGTCTTTTGTTACAACCAGGGATAAAATTTACTTTAACTAAAACGTTTGCAAAGTTAGCAGGCTGCTGATCCCCTCAATTAAGTGTTGGTATTTATCCTTTCCTGTCATAAATTAAATCTTTTTGAGTGACATTTGTGAATGACTGAATTTGAAGCTAGTGATGTTTCATTTCAGTGACTTCAAGTTAATCTGTTTTGTGCTCTTGACAAGATAAGGGGTTACTTTTCTTCAAAAAAATCAAAAGCTGGTCCCGATATCCAAATCCCGCACAGTTGAGGCGGCCCGACTCCAAATATAAGTTAACAACTCAGTTTTACATGATGCGATTCCGGTTTATCGTCAGCCTGAATATACCTTATTCATTTTAGATTTAAAATTTGCCAACATGCTTATGTTTGAAGTCACTTATCCAATCCCCGTGTAAAAGTTTGCAATGAATGGTAGTGTTAATATGACTAATAGCACAGTCGCGTCAGTGTCTATTGGAAAATATTTGTTGTTATATGTTTCTTGTGGTTTGGATGACGGCAAGTAGGCAGAAATAACTTTACGGTATTACAAGTCTCTTGGTATAACTCCATCATCTCCAGTTTAAACAAATTTTCAAAAGAGTTAAAAAAAATTAAGAAATCTTGCTGTGACTTTCGTCGTTTATCAATTCTCTTCGCAACGTTAATTATTATACAACAGTCATGACATCTGTTGCCGAGGCATAAATAGTATTTGTAGAATTTCTCAAACTAGCGAGCTCCCTCCATGACTTAGCAGTACTGATGGTAATGACCGAGTCCATCGACTGTTCGTCTGAAATGGGAAATTGAAAGGGTAAAATACACCGCAGAGAATCTCTGTTTGTTTTGTTACTCCATCAACAGTTTCCTTTGGGAAAACTGTACCATTTGTCTTAAGTAAACTGAATGATGGTAGGTGTCTATGAACTGCCATGAACCGGCACGGAAAGATATGAGTGGGCGATAGTCGGTATTGAAAATAGCTATCTTGTTCAACTGTTATTTCAATAAATGTAAACCTTAAATTATATCCTGAACTCAGCAAGGATTCTTACTTTATGTAGAACCTGCTTTGTAGACTTACATAAAGTAAATGTTTAATGTTATGACTGTGCTTATAGGCCATTGGAATTATATGATATAATTGTAGTGTTCATTTTTAAAATAATCGTGATCTGATCTCAATACCTGATTGTTTTGGTTACGTTTTATTTTACCATGTGTTATCGTTATGTAATGACAAAGTCATTATACAAAGTATTGACACCTGTTTTATCTGCATATCATCCTTTTTTAAATTACCATTTTTTTCCTCATGAATTTATTTAATATTTAAAAACAGTTATGTTTTTCAAACTTCCCAAGAAATCGAATCCCTTTCCGTGACATGGTAACTAGCACTGTTACTTCTTCGTCTTCCATTTTTATCAAAAACTTTCCATTCAGAAAAACTTGCGGGATTTGCCAGGTATGTGTCCAGTCTTTTTTCAAAAAACCTTTTTTCATAAGAGCGTATAAAAGTTGAAAAATATTGGCATAATCTAAGAACATGCTAAGAACATATTTTAGGCTATACATATCAAGATGACAATAAAAAGTTAAAGTATAAATGGTATAAAAATTTTGGTTAAAACTTTACACAAACGTTTTCGTCTACATAGTCATCTTCAGGTGGATAAAATTGAAATTAGCGTCGCTTTTACTTTACAATGTTTAGAACAACATCTCATTCCAACATTCCCAACTTTAACTGTATAAATGTGTTGTTTTCCTGCTAGTTTCAATTTTATCCGCCTGAAGACTACTATTCAGTAGAAAACGTTTGTGTAAAGTTTTAATCAAAATTTCTATACCATTCATATTTTAACTTTATATTTGAGGCTGAGGAAAGGTTATTTTTGATACTCCACAAAATCACTGAAATATCTCGGCTAATGTCCGGTTCGTCAGTGTGCCATCGTGTTAGCAACTAAAACATCAATTTTACAAGTATACAATATATAGTTCCATGTTTTAAAATGACAAACTGGCACACCTCATATCTCTTTAGATAAACAGTTTCTCTACGACAGACAGGAACTCAATTCTGTTTCAAGTTCCCCTGGAATCATCAAAACTTCTCGAATGGAAAATAACAAACTATATATGCCTGGCTAAAACCCTCAAAAGATTTTAAGATCAATCATTTAGCCTCGGAATCAGCCTCAAAACTGGAGGTTTTATAAAAGAGTACGAATCAATAAATATGTGTAGGGATGATCTTTATTACATGAGATTAACACAGAATTTATTTCTGGCACGACACCTGTCATATACATAGAATACCAACTCAGTGTTAGAAACTATATTTAACCTCAACTTCTCTTTTAGTTAACAGCTTTTAAGTAGCTGACAAGTTTTTCATAATCTGTTCATAGGCAAAAGAGATTGATCTAAAAATTTAAAGCTTCCTTTCAGTGAGTTGTTTGTTTATGTTGTGTTGTTTCAGACAAAGGTCTTTTGATGAGAAAGTCGATTTGTCTTTGGCTTAGAATAAGTCAATTTGTCGCCATTAAATGTCATATCCTTTGCGTTATATGTGTATTTGTGAAATGTTCTGAATAGCAAAGATATTTTAGTTATAATTTCCGCACTGAACGGTATTTAAAATTTTAGTTAAATTTTAACTGGTAATATAAAATGTTTTACAAAAATACCTTATTTCCCCCTGCCAGCGAATCTTACTGGATTACTTGATTCAAATTTAGACTTAATCTATCGCTCCTCATTTAATTTCAAGTTCTGCAGTTTTCTATTCGATCTAAATAAAGTGAAAATATCCCAAAAACATGTTTACTTTCAAACGATTTCTTATTTTAGATGCTGAATAAGCCATTGTAATTCGGGAAGGGTAGCAGTTTTTGTGGTAGAATTTTTTTATTTCATGCACTGGTGCTTAAAGTTCGGTTGGATCAAACTTCATCTCAGGCGTCTAAATTGATCATTCAACTGATAACCTTAGATCAAACGCTTTTCTTCGCGATCGCATGAGCAAAACGAAGTTGGACATGTTAATCATTGGAAAAATTTGGCATTTGACAAAACAAAAGTGGCAATGAGTTTGGTTCAGTCTTTCTTTACGACTGGATTTTGATTCACATACTATTGATTTGAACATTGATTCAGAAAATCAGAAATAAAAAGGAAAACAGTATTACGACATCAAATATGAATTATTTTCGCTCATTACCAGCAGCAAAATTAGGGATTTTATGAACATTTTTCACAAACAGTATGGTTAACTGACAGTGTATATTCAGATACTCACACTCCACTTTTACTATTTATTAAATGTTTAGATAAGCTGGCACGCATTCTTTTCTTATAAGAAAAGTATTTTAACGACATAGATTCCAAAGTGCCATTTATGAAATCCCTTGTAGTGCCTGTAACAAGAGGTATATCGGGGAAACAAATGCAAAAAGGCAGCTTGGCACAAGAGAAGGAGAGCACAAGAAGTATGTTTACAAACAGGAGAGTAAAAAATCTGCTCGTGTGGAACACGTACAAAAAACAGGCCATTCGATTGCATGGGATTCAATTGAGATATTACGCACGAATGGCAACTGGCGTGATAGACGACGAGTTCTTGAGGCGTGGGAAATCAATGTTTGCGATGAAAAGGCTTTAAACCGTGACGATGGTTTACATCTTCCTAAGGAGTATTTAAACTTGACATTCATGAAAGAACAACGAAATTAGCATTTTTTTTAAATTTAAATACGTTTACTTTTTCTGAACATTTTTATCACTTCCCCTGAAAAAGAACGGTGAACGGTCGAAACGTAGGGACAATTTTAAAACATATTTTTTTATCAAAGTTTTAACCAGAGTAACTTAGTATATTTTCACAAATTTTTATCTATATGCCGCCTGGTTGCATTCCCAAGATTACGACAAGATTCAAATTTGCCCAAGAATTTAAAACAACGTTAACAACGGAGGTTCGGCTTCAGATGTAAATATTTTTTTATTGACAGAGCAAATTACGTTTAAACATGGCTTATCGTTTACAAATACAGAATTTAGTTTATGTATTTTGACGCGTTTTTACACTGTAGCTAGGTACTGTAAAATGTTGCAACTTATAGTAATCCTCCTCCCTGAATGCTATTTTCTGGATAAGTCCTCAAATTAAATCTATCAAATGTGCAAACTTATCGTTGGTGTAGAGGTACTTTTGATTTATAGCTCTCATCCCGGGAATGAAGTATATCTTTTCTTTAAAGACTCCGAAAAGTCAGATGGAGTCATTCCTTTCGAGTATAATTTATTCGGCATTCCAGCGATATTGATATTTGCTGATTTAATATCGGAATGAACAAACTCTTCTGACTCTCTCATTCCTGCTGTAAATAGTAACAATATCCCATGAAGTCACTGATCTTCTAGGTATATTTATATGCTTATTTATTACATTATCGTCAGGTTTGGAGATCGTAAAAGTCTTGTCTTGTTTAGAATAACGTTTTTGAAGAAAAAGCCTTTACCTAATTTGATATGCTGACAATGCTTCGTTGTCGAGATGACTACGTGATATACATTGGTAGTCCAACTCCAGATCAGTTATCTCATAGTTTGGAGTTTTAGTATAGCGTCTGAATATACAACAATATTTTTTAAATTAGCTAGAGTATAGAAGATGTAGAAACATTAACCTCTAAAGAATCTAATGAAGTAGCAAAATCTTTTAGTAAGATTTGTTCTAGAACGTTAAAACGTTTTAATACTTTGATAATTGATCCTGGTAACTTAAGAGTTGCTTCTTTAATGATAAAGCATAACTTTACTATTCGAAGAAGTGAAGCTGGAAATTATAGAGACTAGGATTCTGTAAAAAGAGGAAATTGAACTTTAGCTGAAAGATTATTTAGTCATTAGTATGCACAAGAGATGATTAGTGACGACAGATCGAGAGAGTGCATGGTTTGAGAGGTTACCTACAGTTTTGGAATCTCTGAATAACGAAACGATAAGAATATCAGGTAAAGAGCTTGAGAAGGTTAGTATAAATAGAAAATAACTTCTAGAAGTCTTCTTTTTAGTTCTCCCCAAAGTTTAAGATTGATTGACAAACCCATTTACTTTTTATTATGATTACTGAACTTTTCCATTTTATATAAAAGGAGAAAATAACACGTTTTTCAAAATTAATTTTTTTTCATTGTTTGAGAACCGGTTAGAACTGTTTCCAAAATTTGGGGATTTCCGAAACAATTTTCTTTATAGATAATTAAAGAGTCGTTAAAACCAAAAAAAAAATCAAAACGTGTTATTTCGGTGCGAGTCATCAAAGAAGTCCCTCTTTTATTTCACCAACAATTACCAATGCCTCGCTTGTTACCGGGACGTTCCCACATATTTGGAAAATGGCCGAAATCACACCCATTCCAAAAGGTGGCGACTATGAACAACCCGATACAATAGACTTATCTCACTTCTACCGATTCTTTCTAAAGTGGGTGAGAAAGCAGCACTAAATAAAGTAATGCCGTATTTAGATTCAAACAAAGATTGTCTACAGTGCAAAGTGGTAACAAGCGACATCATTCAACAGAAACAGCCCTTATTGAAACTACTGATGTAGTTTTAAATGCAATCGATAAGGAAAAATATTACCGCAAAAGTCTCATTAGACACGAGCAAGGCATTTGACAGTTTAAATCACGAAATCTTCATGCTGAAACTACAAGATATCGGATTATCGCCTAAAGCTTTATGTTGGCTCTCAAGCTACCTATCAGAAAGAATTCAAGCCGTGCGAATCAACTCCAAGCTGTCGAACAAACTACCTGTACACAGCGGAGTCCCGCAAGTTAGTATCCTCGGGCCCGTTCTCTTCAGCATTTATATCAAGGATTTACCTACAGTTCCCCAAAACTGCTCATCCAGGATATACGTCGATGATGTCAACTTTACACAACTTTTCCCCACTTCAGTTCAAACAAAGATCAACAATAACCTCATTGGAATTCGAAACTGGTGTTTTGATAACTTCTTACTCCTTAACGCACCCAAGACAAAAGTTATGCTATTTGGAAACAACAGAATGATATCGAAAATCCTTAACTTCCGCTTGTCCTTGTTGGGCAAAGAACAAAGAACTCTTGCCAGTTACATCTGCAAAAGCCCTGGGAATAATTCTGGACCCAAATCTCTCTTTCGATCTTCATATTATAAAGAACGTGTCTTTGTGCATGTCAAGCTTGGGCCAGATTAACCGGGCAAAGCACGCCTTGACCAGAGACTTACTTGTTACAGTTATAAAAAGCTTAGTATTAAGCAAGCTTTACTATTGCTCATCTGTGTGGTCCAATACCACAGCAAAAAACATTCGCAAACTTCAGGCCGTTCAAAATTTCGCTGCCCGCATTATTACTAAGTCTAGGAAACTAATTTTAGCAACTGGAGAAATTTTTATGTTTCGAGGGAAGAAATTTTTAGGTCTTAGTCGATGGAAAAACATGGTTCGAGTGTTTAGTCGTTCCCAATTCAATTTTCTTTCTATAATCGGAGCCATAAATTAAAGTTTCGCCAAAAGTTTTATTTATTCAACATAGTGCCGGTTACTGAGATAGAAAGAGACGCGTGGAGACGTTTTCTGTACTAAAAACTCATATTATGTTGTCCAATCAGACCACACGTTATATGTTTGCTATAAAAGCTAATAAATGATGCCCATTTTAAGGCAGCGCGCCGAGGTAAGTTTAGCAGTGGCGATAAACAACTTCACTGTTTGTTGAAGTTTTGTTTATCAGAAAAAGTTAACTCACTGTAAAACTGCATGCTCTCTCCACAAGAGATCTAAAAGCCTTCGTTGAGCATAAAACTGCCAAATCAATGGCTTTGCTTTATCCATTTCTAATATTTTTTTTGATGATTTTAATAAAGTGTTTTTACTGCGAAACACTCGGCCTTGTCAGTATTAATCAACAAAGGAGTAGAAATAGGTTCTGAGTTTATTAAAGTCCGGACAATAAACAATCAAATATACATACTATATTACATCACATGGATTTGTGGATTCTTTGTTCGAACCGCCTGGACCCGACACACTAAAACTACTGCAAGACCACTGCTACAAATCTGTGAGGGTGCCGAATCTTTTACAGACCTAGATCAGCAAATTTCTTCAAAAGATATCAAACAATTAAAATAAATTCTGCAAGCTGATCCGTACGGCGAGAAAAGAGACGAAACAGTATAAAATTAAAACAAAATTTTACTTTGCCCAATATTTCGGTTTGCAATACAAACCTTCTAATGGGGCTAAAACTAAAACTAAAATGAGAATATACGTTAAAACGTTACAGAAAACAATTTAAAAAGTTTAGATAAAACAACAACATCCTTTCTCGTCCTTCTATACAAGGCTGTCCAAAATCTACAGATCTTTAGCAACTAATTGTAAATTAGGGTTTGTGCAATATTTTGATCATTTAGTGAACAATGGACTATCAATGGTACTAAGAAAATTAATTTAAAAATTTCCCCATGAGTGAGTAGATTTCCAAGGAGACTGTTTGCTCTAGTATTACATATAAAATAGAACGCTGAATCTTTTCTCGTTAGACGCCTCACATATGCAAAACTTATGTAAAACCGCATTGGGAAGATGCGATATTTCAGTTAAGTTGCAGAATGCTACATTTATATCTGCTTCCCCCCGGGGAGGAAAAAAAGTTTTGCTTTCACTTTATTCTTGAGGATACGCATTTTGTGACGATTTGATTTTAGAATTTAATTTAAATCTATTCAAGCAAATCATGTTGTGACTTCATTTCATGCAAAAGATTCGACAAAGGTGAGACAGTATTGTGCTCAAGATTATATTTAAATGTTTTTATTCCTTAAGAATTCGCAGAGCAATTAAGTTTTGATCCCACTTATCCTGATTAACTTGATTAAAGCATAAAAGAGTTATTGATCATAATAGTTCTCTTTGGTAAGACATTCACTAGAAGGAACATATATAGTTTCAACATCTTGCTGTCTGTTACAAAATGAAATTGATGATGAAAAAATTTTGAGTGACACTAATGACAACTTTGATGATGATGATGATGACAGTAACAATGATGAGTAAGATGATGATTATTGTCAAAACTTTAGTATTCAATTAGTGATGGAGGAACTTTATTCTTAATTCAAGCAACAAGATTCTATCTTTATTCATTAACAAAAGGCTGTTTTGTTTACGTTTTGCTTTTTCAAAATCAAGGCTTTATTCAGCCTTGTATAACTCAATGCGGCGATTCTAAATGGCATAATACAGTTCAAAATAGAGTTTATACAATTACCCCTTCCGCATACATCTTGAATAGTTCCAAGTTCATGTTTCTTCTGCCTGTAATTGAACATAACTCTGAGTGTATCAGTTTTTGTTGACTTTTATGACGGAAAACATGTCTGCTAGCTACATGTTTTGAAATGACTGTCAGTCATTGTTGATTTTGTCTCACTGGCGCCGACAAGTTTGTCTCTCTTTTAGTGGCCAAAAGCACAGATCTCCTTTCTGTTTCTCCGTGATTTTCGATTTCTTTGTTTGGCTAATACACTCATCAAATCTAACTAAAAATGTCTTAGATGGCGTTAGTATTTTATTTCAGTCCTGTTGTTTGAGGTATTTATGAAAAGAAAAAAAAAAGCGTTCTAGAAACTGCATGTTAAACAGAAGGTGTATGTATAAAAGATGTTTTGTTGTGAGTGTATGAGTACTTCAGAAACTTTTCTGAAACTTGCAACGTTTTTATACTATACTGTACTAAACTGTAGTAACTGATGTATGGCTCTGGTTTCTCGAAGCGACTTCATCCTGTTTTTATTCAAGCAAAGAGTAAGGTTTTGATTAGTTTTTTGTTCCTTTAGAACCATTTTAAATTAAGTAAAACCTTTCTATTGAAAAAGACTTCTCATTATGTAAAAAGACAAAAAACGAGTTTAAAAGATATCTAATTGCTAGAATAATCGTTTGGTGACATTTCGTAATAGCAAAAGTGTTGAAAGCTGTCTTTGGGCTATCTGAATTTTTGTTAAATACATGGAAGGAAGGAAACTCTCGAGGATTTGAGGTATTTTTAATTCCAGTATAGTCAAAGTATGTGTTTACAACTTAAATTTGAACTGAAAAACAGGAATTAAATGCTACAGCTTCTACATTGTGCGCCAAACGTCTCGAACGGCTAGCGTCATATTTAAATACAGTGTACGGATGTAATTGGTAAGTTAGAATATTACTGAGCAAAGCTTAAATAATGTCGTGCTTTGTTTACTATAGATAAAAACCAAAATGTTAAAAAATAAACATTAAGCGATGCTAATACACTAACAGTGTGACTATACTGCCGCATACATTACGTAGCTACTGAGTTGATTGGGTCACTTAATATTCAAACCATGAAGGGATCTATTCGTGATGGCGTGTGAGCTTTGACTTTGTCAGGGTAAACCTCAGTTAAAGCGCAGAAGATTCTAGCAATCACTAGGTTCTTTATTCCCCCCCCCCCCCTCTTTCTCTCCCTCTCTCTCCCTCCATGAGTGCAATTGCTAAGTCCTTGCGCCTGCTACTGGGCCTAATGTTAAAATTGTCGAGGAATTAATGTTCCGTCGCGCAATTTCTATTTATTAATTCGGTGCACTGAGTGTGGGGTTCTGATGGCTTCTTTTCTGATGGAGTGGCCAAGAAACCTGCTTTCACTGTCGCTTTTAAGTTCTCCTTCCCTGCCGATTCATTGCAGAACTTCTTCATTGTTGATCCTTCAGAGAAAATCGGAGCATCCTACGATGAAGCCACACCTCAGCAGCTTCAATGTTACGACTGTTTTCTGCTGTGAGCGTCCACCATTCACAGCTGTAAAGTAGAGTCGAGCAGACAAAAGTTTTGCTTGAGCAAATGGATTTTGACTCGGTTGGCGAGCTTACAATCATTGATTAATAGGCTAGTTATTCTAATTGTCTAATCTTTCTAAAACCTTTTAACATTTCTACTGAACACTCCAATAACCCTTTTACGCTAAATGCTACAAGATAGCTGTCTGCAAGGTGTCTTTAATCTTCCTTGAATAACTCAAAAGGAGAGGGAAACACATCGTTTCTTCTTCTTTTTGTTCCTTATATCTTGCCTTCCTCTACATAAGGACTCTCGCAATTGTTGGATTTTAAAAATTGATCACTTGTATGTTTTTTAATTGTAGTTTCAACTAAACGCCGTGAATTCAAGATGAGCGCCATCTTTAATATCTTGAACTCAACTGTCAACGAAACTTCGCTTAACACCACAAATGCAACAAGCCCTCCTATTATTTTTAGGAACAGGATTGCTCCTCTTACAGAGAAGCAAATTGTGGCTCTCGTGTTTTACGTGTTACTGGGAGTCTTCATTGTGTTTGGCAACACTTTGGTACTCGTCGCTTTTAAGATTAATCCAAGGCTGCGAACGATTCCCAATTACTTCATATTTTCCCTTGGTAAGCTTAAATAAGTGTCCTGTTGGATTTTGGTTTAGGATAATGTTACACGAGGCAATTTTTCGTGCAACTCGTTGCACACACTATTACAAGCCATGTTATACAGTGCAATGATGGATTTTATTTCCGACACTGACGATGTCTGCAACTTGTCTTGCAACGATTTTAGCCATTGCTTGGGGTGTTACACGCTGCAGTGGCTCGTAGTTGCACGAAAAATTGCCTCGTGAACATCACCATCATTGATACGAAAAAATGTCGAAAAATAAATAGAACTGATGGAATGTAACTCTTGAAGCGATATTTTTTTGGGTTGAAAGTTAAAGCAGCTTAGTATATGCGAGTTTATGACATACTTCGGTTGGTTCACTTCATCACGTTGATAACATTTCATATATTAGTATGACTTCATGAAATACCATGTCTCCTTGCTCTGTTTTTGTTGTTTAAGTATTTTTAATTGAAGTTTATTTATAGCTTAGCAGAGTGATGAACATTTGTGTGACCTTCTTTCCGCCAAATTTGACTCAGCTTTCCATCTTTACAAGGTTGGTAAAATGAGTACCAGCCTCTGCTGGGGGTTAACCTGCGACAGATTGGTGTCCCGTCAAGGGAAAATGAATGACTCTCATTCGCTTAACACTGCAGAAACCGGAGATAAGCACCGGCTCCAATAGGCCAATAGGCTAGGGAAAGGGTTTAGAGCTAGCTCAATTTATAGACTTTGATATGCGTAAAAATTGGGTTTTGTTTTGTCATAATTGTATGTGTCTACAACATAATATGTTTTGGATCTAAAGCTTTAAAAGGAGAAGAGTACATGCTGGAAAACCCCTTCCAACACCCCCCCTCCCCCCTATAGATCATGCATTGCTTATGTGCTCTCTAAAATGTTTTGAGGCGTTCTGTTTTTCATCGTTCTGTCGTAACATTCTATTTGTAAAGATTCAATAGACTGTGAGATTATTTAGCTTCAGACACTGCGAGTTGCATATTTTTCATTTCAGCCATAGCAGACCTGCTCATCGGCCTCATATCCATTCCACTGAAAGTGATGCTTTCTGCTACCGGATTAGACCAGATTCAACCCAGGCTTCCTGTTTACTCGTTCTACTTAGCTTTAGACATCATCTGTGGGACGTCTTCAATCCTTAACCTAACATGCATTAGCCTCGAGCGAAGTTACGCCCTCTTACGACCGATCCAACACCGGAACATCAATAGAGGTACACCAAGTTGTTTGGTAATTTGACGAGGGGCTGGGTAGTGATTTGATGAGGGGCTGGGCGGTGATTTGATGAGGGGCTGGGTGGGGTGGGGAGCGTGTCTAATGTAGTTAGCGTTCGAATGTTAATTATTTGCATTTTCGGAAGGATCCGAAGGAGACAATGAATAGGACACGTAGTTCTTACGAGCATTAATGCCAAGGTCAGATGTAGTTAGCAGGTGTAATAAATAGTAATAATAATAACAATGATGATGATGATGATGATGATAATTATAATGATTTACTCTTCTTAATATGCGCATTTAGCAAGCCTTGATGCACTTACATATAAAGAA
>JAOEJH020327690.1:1637-12823 GCA_025448215.2 Palythoa grandis
AAGTACAAACGAAGGAACACAGTGCCCTTCTATGGATGTAATTTAGATAAATTTTATAAGTACAAACGAAGGAACACAGTGCCCTTCTATGGATGTAATTTAGATAAATTTTACAAGTACAAACGAAGGAACACAGTGCCCTTCAATGAATGCTTTGCATTTAAGTACACTGCTTTTAACATGTAAGATCCCGTCCTCACGTATCCGAATATTTATGAAAACGAAGATTTTTTGTTCTCCGCGCGGGATACGACTTTCGTCCACACGTATAAACGGCGTTTTCTTTATCACCATTGCTATCTCTATCGCTATCGTCATCACCTTTGCCATCTCTAACGCTATCTTCATCACCATTGCCATCTATATCGCTATCTTTCTCACCATGCTATGTCTATCGCTATCGTCATCACCATTGCCATCTCTATCGCTATCGTCATCACCATTGCCATCTCTATCGCTATCTTTATCACCATTGACATCTCTATCGCTATCTTTATCATCATTGCTATCTCTATCGCTATCGTCATCACCATTGCCATCTCTATCGCAATCGTCATCACCATTGACATCTCTATCGCTATCTTTATCACCATTGCTATCTCTATCGCTATCGTCATCACCATTGACATCTCTATCTCTATCTCTATCGCTATCTTCATTACCGTTGCCATCTGTATCGCTGTCGTTATTACCATTACAATGATCGTTATTATTCATTCACCATGATTTGATGGTTTTCGTTATCGTCCTCGGCATTATAGTCGTGATTGTTTGTCACCGTCATTGACACTCCTAACCAAATTACTACTTTAAATGATAATGGAAAGAATGCTATAAATAACCTATCAAAAGGGGAATTTAATGTTGAAGTGTTTAACTTGTCTGTTAGGTATAGTCTTTTTCCATAGGATGTGTAGTGCATTTGATTTTGAGATCGTAATTTGTCGTTGCTTTGTCAATGATTTTAAAGAACTCTTGGGAAAACATACAATGACATGATCCTAAACTGCTGAGATGTTTGTGAATGTACGAGGCCCTATCCGTTTCCAAGTGCTCTTTTACTGAAAATCAAAGAAGCGCCTTTGCAAAAAGTCCCCTTTTGATCGGTTATTTATAACATTCCTTCTGTTATTATTGTAATTACATTGTTAGTTTCCTTTCTCTTTAAGTAATTTAGATGATTTTTAATTGAAGCAATGTTGGTGGTTATACTAATGGATGCCTTTTATCTTGTTGTTCCATAGAGCAATCATGCTCCTAGCTGTTAGAGAATTTGCTGCTCACAGCGTTTTGATCAAAGTCTTGATGCTCGCATCTCCCCAAAAGTAAATCTGCTCCCGCTCGCCAATGCATGGTGAGGTCACTTGACACTTTTTTTAAAAAAATATAAGAGCAACATTCATTTCTTTAAGCAGTGATTCTTTTTTGGGTATAAAGAACCAAGAAAAATACAATAAAATAAGAGATGGAACTTCAGCAACTTACAACGCAGTTTGATGTACTCGTCCGCATCAACACGAATCTCTCCTAATCTAGTTGTCACTGTAGGGATGTATTTACTTCCAATCTCCACCGTAAAGTTTGCAGTTTTAGATTGATCAAAGGTATTTGTAAACGTGACTGAGAAGGTGTATGGGGTGTTGCGTGCCATGTGTTTGTTCATGTTCTTCAAAAACACTCGTTTCTTATTGTTCTGCATTTTCAGGAAGTTCCTAATAGCTGTAAGACCGTCAACAGCGGATGAATTTGCCCCGGGATTGAGAGAAACAGACCATGTGATATTTTTATACCTTCCGCAGTGTCCACGTTCTCTGTGCAGCTGTAGAACAATTTTACCACAAGGACCTAGATACAAATAAAATTTAAAACAAGGGTTTTTTCTACAAAGTAGATTTTTGATTAATACTGATCCATATCAAATATAAATATATTCCATACAATTAAATTGTTGAAGTTGATATTAAGGGTAACCTGGAGTTATTGCATGGTACAAGTGAAGTAGCATAGTTCCCTTCTAAGGATATCCAAGATTAACTTTAAAGATGCAAGTAATGGAACATAGTTCCCTTCTAACAGTATCCTAGATTAACTTTAAATACACAAGAGAAGGAACATAGTTCCCTTCTAAGGGTATCCTATATTAACTTCAGTTTCAGTTTCAGTTTCAGTTTCAGTTTATTTGCCATTTTTTTTGTAAACATTAATTACAATAATTACATAAAGGTTTAGAAAGGAAATGGCGAGGATGACTGATAGGAAGCGGTACGGATTTTTAAGGGTACGTTATCCGAGAATAACTTATTGGGGAAGAGTGAAAGGTAACAGTTCCCTACTAAGGGTGTATATTAGGTTAACTTTATAAGTACAAGTGAAGGAACACATGCAGCCCCCTTCTCTGGGTGTCTTATAGAATAACTTGCAGATACAAGTGAAGATATAGAAATATAGTATGATATATCATAGTAATAATAATAATAATATATAATAGAGACAAGATGTTTTAAGAACATGGACTTCATCCTTTTGCAGATTATCAGAAAGAATCCTGTAAAATCTCTCTTACAATTTGTGAACTTGCGAGCGTTTTCGTCTTGGCTTAGAATTGATTTTTGACCAAGGTTTAGTTACAAAGTAGCACTTTATGCATGTAAGCTTAATTGATTGAGTATCTTGGACAAATAAAATTTGTCAATCGACTACAATTCAATTCAGTTTTAACATCTTATAGTTATTAGAGTATAATTATAGCTACTTTCGAATTTGATCTAAACTAAAGTTTAAGTCTAAGTTGATGTAATGCAAGTAGATGAGCGTACGAACCTATACGTCGTGGTCCACTAATTGTAATATTGACATCCGTTTTTACGCCACTCTGTGCAACTCTCAAGCGCTTCTCTGCCGGATTCTTAGAATACTCGAAAGCTGCAGAAACGCCATTGACACTTCTTGGTAAAATGACAACTTCATTTCCAGGCACTAAGTCAGCAGGTCCTTTAAATAGAACATGGAGTGTCTTCCCTTTGGTCTTGCACTGCACTTTCTTGCCAAACAGCTTCAAGGATTTGAAGATTTTGGTACAATCGGCAACTTGCTTTATGTTTTTATTGAAGAGAACCTTAAATCCCACATTACATCTGACAAATGTTGCACTTAATGCTGTTGGCGGTTTTTCGTAGACAGAAAACTGCTTCGTTTGTAATGAGTTTTTTTCGCCACGAGAGAACAGAATTCCAAGCTTGCAGATTATTGATGTTTTGAAAACCGGCAAAAAGCACATGATTAAGGTTTCGTTGAAATATTTAGCGCGAAAATTAAGAGACCGTTTACCAGACTTAACTTTGTACGTACAAGAACAACGCAGCTCAGTTGTGTTTTGAAATCCAGAACCCTTAACACAGACGTTAATTGATTTGTTTATTGGAACTTTATCGGGACTCAGAACCGTGATGGCTGCAGCTCTTGGATTATAGAAGGTGAAACGAAGACCTTCCACTGTCAAAGCGTCATCAAAACGGCATTTCATTTTGTAATTACCGGCGTTTGTTGTTTGCTTGGTAACTATAGAGAAACTTGACCATTTTTTCCGGTGAGCAATATCTGAGCCAGCTCCGCTCAGATCAGCAATTCTGTTTAAGAAAAAACAGATTTTGGCATTTAAACGTCATGTTCTAAGTAATCTTTTTTTTATATCAACTCCCTCAATAGCTTTTAAATGTTGCTTTTTGTTTTGTAAGTAAAATGAACATCGAAACCAGTCGAGATTAACACAAATTCATTTTCCATAGAAAGCTGCGCCGTTGAAAGAAATACCGAGATGGACTTATTTTGTAGTAAGTAACGTTAGCGTGTTAAAATCTCTGCTTTTCAACAAGGTTCTGCCGCGTCCTTACCGCTAAAGTTGACTCAGCTTTCCATCCTTACGAGGTGGGTAAAATGAGTACCAGCTTCTGCTGGGGGCTAACCTGCGACGGATTAGTGTTCCGTTTAGGGGGAAACAATGACTTTCATCCGCTTACTGTATTTATTCCATTAAGCGCCACGGCACTTATTTAATTTTCGTATCATCGGCCACTGGGGTGCGGCGCTTATTCGGGGGCGGCGTTTATTTAATTTTTGGTCTCACTGGTGCGGCGATTATTAGGGGGCGGCGCTTATTTAATTTTTGGTCTCACTGGTGCGGCGATTATTAGGGGGCGGCGCTTATTTAATTTTTGGTCTCACTGGTGCGGCGATTATTAGGGGGAGGCGCTTAATCAAGTTAATACGGTAACACTATACTATAGAAACCGGAGATAGGCACTGGCTCCAGTAGGCCACTTAGGCTCGTAAAACTGAGAAAATTAGTTGTAGTAAATCTTTTTTATATATTTATCAAAACAAACGATTTCTTGTGCACATGTGTGCTAGGGTAATGACACAGCCACTAACTAGAGCGCTATGGCCTCACGGGTCAGAGGGACTAAGCCCTTACTGAAACCTTTAAAAAGGAGTGAGCCTGAATGTTAGCGACGTGCTTAGTCCCTCTGATAGTACTCTATTTAGGGGCTGTGTCATTACCACTAGCACGTATGTGCAACGCAGTTGTGTCTATTTTTTCAGCCACATCCCACAAGCGTTATGCTTTTACCTTATTTCTTGTGCATGATAAGGAAGGAAAGATGACTTACTTCTTTTTGGATTCAAAATCGCAAACTACTTTGGAATATGATTTGAGTCCTGTCCCATACATAGTCACTCTGATACGCTCTCCAGCCTTGACAACTGTTAGGGAAGCCTTCAGAATTTTAGCACCGCACGTGGCGTTAAATTTAGGATCACTTTCGAGAAGACATTTTCCGCAGACATCTGTTTTCTTTTTACCAAGCACAACACCATCACAGTCCGTGCAGGTTTTATTCTTTCCACGGCAAACTCCGCACATATCCATGCCGTGCGTTTTAGATTTTCCAGTTTTTCCTCCGACACAGGAACCACATTTGTTTCTGAAGGCACTGTCACTGTACTTTTTGTAACAATCTTTGTTACAGTCGAGTCTCTCTTTTCCGACCGTTTGACAAACACCACATTTGTCCAGGTACGACGAATTACCGCATGTTCCTGCACAGTTCTTGAACGAGCCGCGTTTTGCAGTTTTTGGTCGACAGTCGCCGCATTCTGTGTGCACAAAAGTAGTAGTCATGCAACTAGTAAAAATAACTTTTATTTTCCGAGCTGTTGTACAGCATAACTGTATGGGAAGGAGAAGACGAAGGTGTGAAATTCTGCCGAGTAAGGTGCCATGCTTGAAATAATGCAGTGATACAGGTCCTTTTAATGACTGTATATCTAGACTTTTATTTAAATTTAGAAAATAGGTTAAATACTCATCTATAATTAACTTATTTTGTACCTGGTTCGAGTTTATGATGTAGCAGATATATGACTTGTCCAAAGCAACGAATTAATATTGGACCGGGTCACAGTATCATGGCGCATGCTCCCTCGGAAATTTTATAATTCAGGTTGTACAAAAACTCATTCTGTGCGCTTTAATCTCGGTTAGGAAAAAATTAAGATAGAAAATATCTGAGTCGTTTTCTACTTAAATCACAACAATTTACTACTTTCGACTAGCTGTTCTTGTGATTGTGACAGGGATTTGTTTTTGTTTCCTGACGTGGACCGGTTTGTGTGGTTTTCACTAGTTTTCACTACAAATATAGCTGTCTCACTGTCTGGTATTTTTGATCAGGTTTCAACTTCCGCTTAAGATTGCAAATTTTCATGTGAAATAATACAAATTTAGTTCACTAAAAACCTGTGGGGGTGGGGGACTGCATACGCACCGACCACGCCCTCTCTGCGTACGTGCCTGGCATGGGTTATCTATCTAGACCGCCTATACAAACGGGAAACGGGGATTGTAGACGGAAGGTCAGCAGTGAAGCAATTCACGTTACACTTAATTGGCCATCTCTTTAATTTCGAGGAGACTATCATAAATGGCTGCAGGTATACAAGTGCATTAACGGACTTTCAACTGCATGTATTCTTGACAACTTTGTAAAGTCAGAAGAATTCCACTTCTATAACACCTGAAAAGAGACCTCATCCGTCTATCTCTCGCCAAGAGCTCTAAACTCCTATCACGTTTTAAATACAATTCTGCCAAAACTTGGAACACTCTTCCTTTACTGGCATTCGCCGCATTCAGCCCATTTCTATTGCAAACGTTATTTCAATCCTTATTGTTCATTTTTTCTCCCGTGCACTTGTATTTCAGTTTTCACTATCTTTTTACATTTTGATTTGAAACATCTGATTGTTTGAAATTTATTATATATTAAATATGTTCTTTTTTGCTATTTAAACCAGCACTGCTGAACTGGAGTCTCTGTTAAAAAAGTTCATAAATATATAAAAAGTAAAATTGATATTATTTGTTGTGATAAAAAAAACAATTGCACATATCAGTTTTAACGTAGCTCACTGTTTCTCCCATATGGAATACACGAGAACTGATAGACATCCCGAATGTCAACAAACGCTCCTTTCACTGGCACATGCGTAATAACCTGCTTTACCAAAATTTTTGACTCAGGGGGAAGGAGAGGGCAATGGAGGTTTACGACACAGTGATGGATGAAAAACCATGTACACCTTAGATATATAATTTCGGTAATCAAAACAATCGGGGACTATAGCAAAGGACTTAGGTAAGTTCCTACTCTGTTAGGAACCGCAACACTGTTACGGACACACAGTGCTTGAATGCTAAAGGAGAGGGACCGGACCCTTGGACCTGGGTTTTGACTCGTAACAGCAACAAGATCAGCTTGGACCTGTAGCAAAATGTGGAAATATTAATACTAACACTAACACCAACACCAACACCAACACCAACACCAACACCAACACCAACATCAACACCAACACCAACACCAACACCAACACCAACATCAACATCAACATCAACACCAATACCAACATCAACACCAACATCAACACCAACATTAACACCAACACCAACATCAACATCAACATCAACATCAACATCAACATCAACACCAACACCAACACCAACACCAACACCAATACCAACACCAATACCAATACCAATAATAACAATACGGCGGCGTGGTTGGCGCAGTGGTAAGATCTCTGCCTTCCAATCACAAGGTCCCGAGTTCAAATCCCGGCCCTGCCGAGTGTTGAACATTTGTGTGACCTTCTTTTCCGTCATAGCTGACTCAGCTTTCCATCCTTACGGGGTCGGTAAAATGAGTAGCGGCTTCTGCTGGGGGCTAACCTGCGACGGATTAGTGTCCCGTCCAGGGGGAGTCAATGACTCTCATCCACTTAACATTACAGAAACCGGAGATAAGCGCCGGCTCCAATGGGCCACTTTGGCTCGTACAAGGATTTAGCTTTTTCTACTACTACTACTACTACTACTACTACTAATAATAATAATGATGATGATGATGATGATGATGATGACGGTTTTATTAGCATTCTACATTTTTCTACTACTACTACTACTACTACTACTACTACTACTACTAATAATAATAATAATGATGATGATGATGATGATGATGACGGTTTTATTAGCATTCTACAGGGTGCCTCTTCTGTGCTAAGCTATAGACGTACAACAGTCAATTATAATTAATTGGGAGTAGATTTTACTGAAGGAGAAAAACCGGAGTACCCAGAGAAAAATCCTCGGAGTCAGACTGAAAGCAACAAATTTCAATCCAAGTGCGGATCCCAGGATTCGGTACCGGGTCGTAGAGATGGGAGGCGTGAATTATGACCTCTACGCCAACTGGACTACCCTGTTCCTCTACGTTAATAACATTTAAAAGTTGTGCGGAAAATGTTATTTTCTGTTTAAATCGGTCTATTTGTTTTTATTTCTCCCGTGTCGGTTCCCAAAGCATCCTGCATTTTTAGAAGGCAAGTCACTTGAAACAATCGACAGTAACAAGTACTATATAAGTACACTAAGAAAAAAAAGAATGTGAACTTTATCTAGCTTCTTAGGATGTTTTAAACGACATGTTAGACTTAATACATACCTTTAAATGCACCCGAATTCAGCTTGTTGTCACATCCCAGACACTTTTTACCACCGCCATTACACACTCCACATCGATCAAAAACCAAACCAGACCCTGGCTTCCCGTCACAACCATATCGAGCCATTACCACTTTGGCAGACGTTTTGGAGTAACATGACTTCGAGGAAGGAATATTTATCACCTGGTGGTCAGTTGTATGGTTGCAAGTTCCGTCATAAGCGATGACTTGTAGCGATACTTCGTTGTTTCTCCAAAATATACTATTGTTTTTAGGAACAAACCTGTTGGATAAGATTTTATGTTTCGAAATTAATTTGTATCTATCATCATCTTGTATTTTTTAAAAACCTTCTATCGTCATCTTACATTGTACTGTCAACTTGTATAACTAAACGTGCGAAATGACTCTATGTGTGCTAAGTTGTTTATTCAAAATGAAATTAGGCCTTTGTTTGTACTAAGGTATTTATTTAAATAAGGCCTTCTATTATCATCTTGCACTTTAGGCTTTTATTGTCAATTTGTATTTAAACATAGCACTGTTGTGAGTTTTCATTCGCTTTCGATAATGGCGTCATGAAGATGCCGAAACGTTGAACAATAAATTTAAATAACTTGACATTTTGGCGTACCTTTGCGTAAGGAAAACCTTACTGATTTTCTAATTTTTATGTGCTATTTTATTCTTACAGACTTCAATATCTTAGCGAAAAAGTCTTATAAAGTTTATTTCAGTTCTCGCTTTGAGACTGTCTAGTTTGTTCAGCTTAACTTACGCACATTCGACCAACCAATCGATCATCAATATTTCATCATTTGTAATTTATAATCAACCATTAGGGCGAGTGTTTTTTTGTATTTTGTTTGATATAAATGCCCTTTAGTTATTATTTGTCGAATTTTAATCAAGTTTTTTCTTATTATAACAAAACGAATGGCAACGAATAAAAAATGAATGGACAAAAAATATTTTGAATCTTTTAAGTTAAAAAAGGTACAAAAAGAAAATCTTTGAGCTCTCTTGTTCCTTATATTTGATTCTCTTTTAATAAAATCGTTAGACATTTACTGAAATTAAAAAATAGTTCGTGGACTTTTAATGCACTTCATGCGATTCAAGTTTGTGAAGGGATTTTGTGACACGATTGCAATGTTTACTGTAATTTCCAGTCAAATTTTCAACAGGTATTTAAGTAATGATCTAAATCTAAATAACAACTATTCCGGCCAATAACACGGAATGCAAAAACTGAGGTGCTAATTCCAATATTGTATAAGCGGTTCCCTCATTTTCTATATTTTAAAAACTATTTTTTCATAAGCAAGCATATTTACTTCTCTCTATAGTCAAGGTCGTCCTCATAGGTTTTGCAAGGGGGGTTCCTATTTACCGAAATTTAGGTTGACCAAGATAGCGATTTAGAGAGCTTTTTGTTCCAAAAGAATCAGGGATATAAGTCAGTATCATGCATGTTGCAATTAGTAATTTTTGCATGATCTGCTGACATGTACTTTGAATTTAAACTTTCATGTACTTTCATAGATCATTACAGCTACCAATAGCGGAAGTCTCGTATGCTAAGGTGAAAACGTAAAACTGGTAGAAGGGCTACATCGATTTAACCTATACTACCTTGTACGCGCATTTGGTCCCAAGCATACCGCTTTTTTTACGTTTTGAGCCCATCGGCCTCGGTTTTTGATTGTTGGTAAATTCTTCCACTGTCCTTCGCGAGTTTTCACTTGCCAAGTACCGCGATCTGAAGTTGTGACATCTACGACGCATGCTCCGAGGGTATCTTGCTCGGAGTCCTGTGCAAAAGGCCTTGGAGAACGGAATCGTGATACAACATCTGGATCATTAACACGCTGAGCTATCTCAATGGGGTTTCCGCCTGTTAGTGTTTTAATCTCACATCCCCTGTTGACCCAGGACGTCATGTTATAGGGAATTACTGGTACGGCAAAAGTCCAGCTGTAGCGCATAGTGGGTCGATCATTGATCGGTTTCACCTTAAATTCAATTGTGACAGATCTCTTGCTGTAAACGCATTTCTGGTTTCCATCCTTCAGGTGGCCACACCCATCCTATTAAAGAAAAGCTAACTTGTTTTAAAATGCAATACACAGTACATCGCAATGCAATGTATCCAATACAACACAATACAATACAATACAATACAATACAATACAATACAATACAATACAATACAATACAATACAACGCAACGCAACGCAACGCAACGCAATGCAATGCAACGCAATACAATACAATGCAATACTGTACTATACAAAACTCAAAAAAGGAGCAAAATACCGAAATGAAAACGTGAGGCAATTCAAAACTAACCAAACAACAATTGCTCAGCACAACCAATCTTCAATTCGAAATTTTATTAAATAAAATAAATGGACAAATAAACAATTCAATACAACAAAATACAAAGCTATAGAAGTGTTGCCGGACAGAATTTTCATCACATATTTACAATGGATACAGGGTCAGTATTTTTAGAGTCTTAGCCAGACCGCTACAAGCAGCTAACAATCAATTTAAATCAGAGGTATTAACATCTACCCTCAGACCACAATATTTGTTTGATAAGAAACATTTGATTGACAAGTCTTCCTAAGGTGCATGGTTTTAAAGTGCTAGTATGGTCAAAATTTATCTTTCCTTTTTTGAGGTTTTGCTTGAAACCACTTCAGTGGTGAGTAAGTTTGCATTTTTCCGTTTTCAAAAATCTTTTTTCTTTCCTGAGATATTTGAGTTTACAAAATGGTTGCCATTTCTATTGACAACGTTACATACTCAACAAGCGCTCGACCTTGGATTTCCAAAAACTATATCTAACTCAGGCTTTGACCAATTGCAATCAAACTTTGGAAGCTTATCAAGCTCTGACCTCTCTTCAAAATAAACTATGTCAATTGGTTGCTATGGCAATAATCTCAGTCCCAGACTGCCTCACCCAAAATTTTGTTTTGTATTCTGTTCTTTAGAACTATATAAGTGATTAGAGGCACCATCACTGCTCAGAAAAGATTTAAAATGGCAAAACTGAGATTTTATTTCTCTCGTATCTGCTTATATTATTAGATATTCAGTAAAAATCCAAA
>JAOEJH020328274.1:0-12820 GCA_025448215.2 Palythoa grandis
CTTTATTATTATTATTATTATTATTGTTATTATTATTTGTAACTTTGTGCGTGATTCGTTATTCCACCAAAAATCACTTATCGTGATCCGTACGTCTTAAGGTCATCAAAATAAGTTGACCGTGATTCGTCATCTGGGACACCCCATTACCACTGCATCCTGTTTAATAATGGAGAGGAGATTCGTTGTTTCATTACAGAAAGCATGAGCAAACGACTGCGATCTTACCTTCACTAACAAACGCATCTTAAACAAAGTTCTTGAATAATCACCGCTCTGTTCCAATGCTTTGAGACCGGTTTCAATCCACTTTAGAATCTTTGTCTGCAGTAGACACGTTCCCAGACAAAAGACGAACCAGTCCAATAATCTTGTACTCGCCCAAGCGAAACCGTAGCGTTTATATGCCTCAAACCCATCGAAAGCGAAGTTAGCTGTACAGTTTAACACCCACACACAAAACACTACTTTGCCGAGAAGTGATTTATTTGGAAGCTTTAAATTTCCAGCTGGCAATATGACCCAATTCACGTGAAAGATAATTTCACAGGCAGTCACTGGGCTAAAACTTTCTGGTACTCCATATTTCTTCCACTTTCGCAAAATTTTATTGCTGCCATTTGGCTTTGCGTCCATAAAGCTATCACGGGCTTTCAGTGGTTGGACTTGAATTATGTTGCTGGATGATATACCCATTGGAACGCTATAAAGAGAATGAAATCCGTGCTAACCGCCTATAGGATAGAAAAGAAAGGAAATTTAAAACAAGTTGATGGCACTTTTTCTGGCGCCCGCTGTTTGCTCGGCGAGAAAATTATTGTTGAATCATAAAATAAATAAACCTCCTCGACGCTGTTTTTGTATCGATATATACAGACCCACGGCTGAAAATTTTCACACGGCTTTGCCTCGGGCAAATGTTAACTTTTCTGATAATTTTTCAGCCTTGGGCCTGTATAGCTCGATACAAGAAGCGTTGAAGAGGTTTATTCACTAAATACAAAGGTTTTACAAGCTTATAGTCTGTTTTCGCACTTGTTTCAACGAGCATGACCTTCTCGTATCGCTGACTGATCAAAACACAAGCAACACGATTTGTGATTGAAAATCACCTCGCGTGTCATCATTTTTTGTAATGTATAAAGTATACACCGTAGAAAAAAGTGAAATTCACTGACGTTTTCGTCGGAGTAAAGTGCCCGAAACGTCAGTGAATTTCACCTTTTCCCACAGTGTATAACTTTATATTACATTACAACTGTTTTTCTAAAAACACCGCAGCAAATAACATTCTTTTCATTTTATGGTTTACTTTTGAGAACTAATGCATTTCTAACTCTTGAATAGATGTCCATCCAAACTACATCTACATACCCGTCGTCAATTCATGCATTTCTGTTTAACAAATCAAACAAACCCTATGTATACTGTTAGTGATGAAAACAATAGATTGCGGTGAATCATTGAATTTGTTCGCCAAATAAATTACTGATTGATTTCATCTCAGTATAGACAAGGATTGTCGATTCTGAGTAAAAGTCAGACCACACGTACCTTTGCCAAGTGATCGACAATCAAGCTTCAAACTAAATTTTGTCTCCATTTACATCTCTCTACCAGTGAATTCTGCATCCTTTGCTTTGTTTCGAAATGAAAGAAATTGCGCTAGAATAGGCATACATAATAAAAAGCTTTTGTCACCTTGTTCAGGACTGAACAATTGTCTGTAAATGAGTTAAACAATGTCAACTTTAATTAGGCACGTTTTTAGTACCGACAATTGTACTACAGTCGTATCAAATATTGCAATGTTATTGTGGTTTTCATTTCTCTTGTTTCGCAAAGCCTCGAGACTAATCCTTGAAATTTTAAATTATTTAGTTTACTAATCTTTGGTGGAAAGTCAATCGAGCTTGCTTATCAGCTTTCAATTTTTTCCAGCAGCAAGCATTTGTGTAGGCTTAAAAAATTTTGTTTCACCGAATTCAGTACCGACCACAGCAAATAACACATCGATAACCGAGGTGAATGCACGCTAAAAAATCGATCTTGCTAGAGACTTCCTCCTCAGGAAATTATTTGCATTTAATTTGTAAATCTTGCAAGCTTCTGGCTGTGGTGAAAATTTTGGTACAAATCACAAAACTAAACAAGTAGCTTTTGTTTATAAACTATCTTCACTTTTCAATCTTTGATGTTAGCGCTTAACAAGTGCGTTTTCTCCAGAACCAGTGTGTTCTAACGAGCACGTGTCAAAAGACAATTAAACAGATGTCACAGATGTATGCTACTAAACCGAGGTTAGTTGAGCTCTCCGCCTTGCGAGGCGGCGAGAAAAACTTTTCCCAAGTTTTGTGAAATTCTCACGAAAGTTTTACTGCACACACGTCTAAGAAACTACGTTTTAAACCACATCGCAAGGCCGAGAGCTCAGCGGTCTCGAGCAGCTCAGGTTTGTTGTGCCGAGCTAAGAAAATTAATGAGGGCGGCTTTCAGTTGTTGCAGTGGTAAGGTCTCTGCCTTTCAGCAAAAAGGTCTCGGGTTCAAACCCCGACTCTACCAAACGTTGTACATTTGTGTGAGCTTCTTGCCCGCCATAGTTACATTACAAGGTCGTTAAAATGAGTATACCAGCTTCTGCTAGGGGCTAAACTTCAATTGATTAGTGTCCCGTCCAGGGGGAGTGAATGTTTCAATCCGCTAACAGAAACCGGAGATAAGCGCTGGCACCAATAGGCCAGTTAATTTCGTAAAGGATTAAGCTCTTGGAAATTAACTATTAATTTCTGAACGGCTGATTTAAAAGTGTTCTCAGTTACTCTATATAATACGACACCAAGCGAGATAGTTTACCACTTCCTCCAAACTGGCAACAAGCATTTCTGAATCAAACGCAAAAGCTATACAGTTGGTTCTTTCTATACGTACCGGAGGAAGGGTGTCACAGACCGACGTAAAGACAGGTTGAACCAATGAAAAATCAAGATAAAGTTGACCCAACCTTTCAACCGATCAGGAACCTTGTTCAGACATTCTTTCGTTACATGTAGATACCAAGCGAAATGGTTTTCTAGTTAAAATATTGAAAAATCAAAATTTTAGTTGACCAAATCTTTCGCTACATACAAAAACACCCATACAATTTACTTTGCCAAGTCCGGCTCGACCGTTTAGGTTGCGAGCATATTGACGTTAAACGGCAAATCGCGATAACTAATAATACGGTAGGTAGATCCATAAAACTTTTGCACAGTGATAAAAATTAAAATTTTCTTTGAAAACATGTGCTATACTTCTTCGAAGAATAAATCACTTATTACAATAGACCTTACTCGCTGACCTAAATGTTTTCCCAATACATTCCTCTTCGGAAATAAGATGCTTTTCTTTAAGGCGAAAATTCTTTCGCGTCATTTTCATCTCCGCATGTGAAACAAAGAGCTTTATTTCCCAAGAGGAATGTATTGGGAAAACATCGAGGTCGGCAAATAAGGTCTATTAGCCACAAGAGAATATTGTTCGTAGTAGAGATGACCCTGCTAGTACAAGATTATAGAGGAGATAGGCCATGAGGCCTGGGAACGTGACAGCGGCTGACATTTCAGACTATTCTTTCTGCTGATGTACCATGGTTTGACCTCGTAACTCCTACAATGCGCATAATGCTACAATAAATATTCCATATCTTTTGTTAATAAGATTCGATTTGTCTCGTCTCCTTGCTGCAAACTCTGAAATTGTACGACCGGACGGTCTTGCAATTTTTTTTTCACCCATATATTTTCATTACTTATCTTGGATAATTATTTCATTCTAAAAACAGTGTTTCTGATCCCAAGGCAGGAAGCAATAGCGATTATTCCAGTGCCGCGTCATCATTAAGGTACAGCGGCTTCTGCATAAAAATACACGGAAACGGGGCAATCGGGCCAAAAGAGACATGTTGGCCCGATAGCCTCGTTTCCGTGTATTTTCATGCAGAAAGTTGCTGTACAATAATAACGACTTGCGAAACTGGAAAATCAGCTATTGGTATCATAAGTTGAGCACCATCTGATCTTTCTAACTTTCGTACACTATGCATGTTAACTTGTGTTTGTGTCAATTTTCGGTTATTTCGAAGTCTCGTTAAACCCTTCCTCGGATGTTAAACTTGGTCTTCTCCAAGCGACTTTCTGCTTGTGCTGTTGAACGGCCTCGTCCACCCGTTCTTCCATCATATCCTGTGTCAGCACTCCATCCTCCGAGCCGTATGCACTGGCCTGCGGCCAACGAGGGACAAAGTTAAATCAGAGATCAATACCATCGTCCAGTTACATGATTTTCCCGGCCATTGCTTGAATTCCTTTCACAGTAATCTTATTGTTATGGCCTCTGCAAACGGACGCAACATTGTTGGCCAACAACACGCAACATTGTTGGGCCCAACAAGTTGCGTCCGTTTCCATGACATGGTGGCACTTCTTAAGAATTGTTGTAACTTGTTGGATGTTGCTTCGTGTAATTTGAAACGGGTAAAACTTTCAGCGCAAAAAGTCCCAACACTTCTTTTGTTCTGTGACCGGAGAAGCGTACCCACCGGCATGTTGCGCACGTTCGCATGGAACTAACAACAGTGTTGGGAGTTGTTGCGTCGTTTGCACGGGCCTTGCTGTCCCAGAATGCATCGCTCCTGTAATCAAACGCCAACAATGTTGGGGACTTGTTGCGTTCGTTTGCATGCACCACGCAACAATCGCCAACAACTTCCAACAATGTTGCTACTTGTTGCGTCCGTTTGCATGGGCCCACAGTATACGTCCCTTTCTAAAACATTTTTAACCTCGCGTTCAAGGTACACACTTAGTCTTAGTCTTGATTCCCTCATTTTATCAGTTTTCCTAGTATACATGTTAGATTTTAGATGTTAACTTAGATTGATAACTGTATTAGATTTTTCGTAACGGCGGCGTGGTTGGCGCAGTGGTAAGATCTCTGCCTTCCAACCACAAGATCCTGAGTTCAAATCCCGGCTCAGCCGAGTGTTTAATATTTGTGTGACCTTCTTTTCCGCCAAAGTTGAGCCAGCTTTCCATCCTTACGGGGTCGGTAAAATGAGTACCAGCTTCTGCTGGGAGGCTAACCTGCGACGGATTAGTGTCCCGTCCAGGGGGAGTCGATGACTCTCATCCGCTTAACACTACAGAAACCGGACATAAGCGCCGGCTCCAATGGGCCACTTAGGCTCGTAAAAGGATTTAGCTTAGCTTAGATTAGATTTTTCAATAGTATTCTAATAGATCTTTCGGAGTTCTGTTTTCTTCTAATCTTAATTATTATTATTATTATTATTATTATTATTATTACTACTACTATTACTATTATTACTGTTATTATTATTATTATTATTATCAATATTATGTAGGATCTAGATGAAAATTACATCATGTAATTGCAGTCACCCAAATTAAATAAAGTGTAATGTTATACGCCTGTTATATTTACCGAACAAACATGCTTCAATTCTTAATTTAAACCCAAAATTATATTAGTAATAACTTAAATTATTTAGTTTTTTTTAATAAATTCGCGCAATTGGCTTGTATTTCTAGTTTTTTTTTTATCCATATTAGGGTCTGTTTACCTGGAGGTTGGGCACCCCAAGTAGGTCAGGTATACCACTCAGATGGGGTCGCAAAACTATCCCCTTTACATGCTATCTGTGCAGAACCGGGGTCTTGCATTGAGATTTCGAAACGATAACAGACAAAATGGCGGGGGAATGACGTGATTTTGCGACAAGTGAAAAGTAGCTTTGACAGCGTTTTTACAGCATTGCATCTCAGTTTTGTTGCTTTTAATGATGGAGCGTCGCCACAAACACAGAGCGATTGCTTTACAAGGAAATTTAAGCTTCAACAACCAGGATGAAACCCATCCCAGGCAGCTGGGGCACAACACCTCAAGCGTTTACACGGAAAGAAGTAACCCTGATAAGGTGACGTCTTCCACCTGTGATAACCGCGAAACCTACCTCGGTGGGGTGCCCCACTTCTCATGTAAGCACAACACCAAACAAAACAAAACAAAACAAAACAAAACAAAATAAAATAAAATAAAACAAAACATATATCATATGGAGGGGCGAGAGACCTAACCCAGACGGGGTACATCACTTGCACAGGCCTCCCATTAATACCAAGGCATTTGACTGCGTCGGTGTTTCTTGGCAAACAGTTGTATACTTAAATCCGACGAAAGACGAAAGCCCGAAACGTCAGTGAACCTTTGTTTCCTGCGGTATTTCAATTTATACTTTCTTAACAACTGTTCCCACTGATAACCGTCTTTTTAAACTGAAGGGACAACTAATCTTTATTTATGCACGATATAATTCATCAGTTATTAAAAAAAAACTATTTTTGTATAAAAACCTACTTATAACTCATCAGCAGATTAACTAAAACCTACTAACATATGAAAACCTGCCTTCCAAGAGTGCCGTGTTTGACGTTTTTTCGATTCGAATATATTCATATTATTGAAAAATGCTGCTGCAACCAGTTGGAAATTTAGATAGAGTTTCTGCTTGGCGCAACTCATTTGGTAGGCCATTCCAAAGCACAGCGCCACTATAGCTGAAACTGTCTTTCACATAAATCAAGTGCGGCTTTGGAACGGCCAGTCTGGCTTCGGTGTCTTTCAGGGGGTAACTTGTTACGCTGCTACGGTCGATGAACATTGAACTTGAGCAGTCTGGAGCAAGGCCATGACGACACTTTTAAACCATAACAGCTTTTTGTATTTTTCGCCGGGTTTCGAGCTTTTTCCAGCCAAGCTTCGAAATAAGGGGGTCGACACTAGCATCATAGCTCGAGTATGTTAAGACTCTTGCCGCGCGATTTTGCAGTTTTTGTAATTTATAAGTGAGGGTCGCATCACAGTTGTCACAGACGACAGAACAATAATTAAAGTGCGGTTGTATCAAAGAAATGAAAACGAACCGCAGCGTTGTAACTGGGACAAAAGATCTTACGCGTTTTAGGGCCCCAATGCCGGATGCAACTCAGTGCTAAATAAATAAAGAAGTCTTCTTCTTTCCCGGGATCTCCCACCTCCATGTAAACAGACCCTTATAAATCGTCATTCACTCAAGTCTTCCGTGATGTTTAAACAGTAAATATCAAGTTCATGCAGTGGGCAGGAATCGTACCCGCGTTAGTAAACCGATACGTACCTGCCAGGCTATGGCCAGCTTGGAGATTTCTCGTCCTGATAGGCCTTCTGTTTTCTCAGCAATGGAACGACATATCTCGTTAAAGTCAAAATTTGCAATTTTTAGTCTCCTAAAAGTGAATAAAACGAGCCTGGGATTAGGAAATTTAAAGCTAAAGGCTACAGAGAAAACAAAATCAAAGCTATAACATTGTATTCATCGAGAATACTGAAGAGGAGCTGATGCTGCTGCTTATATAAAGCAACAGTTGCAAGAGAACTATTTACATTAAAATATATAAAAGGCGAAGTAAATGTTTGCAAAAGTTTCCGAATGTTTTCGGTTAAAACCATTATCAGGGATAAAAGGTTTCCGCCTAGCGTTTGTTGTTTAAAAACTCTAGGTAATTCCCATAGGGAACAGAAATATAGGGTGGCTTGTGATTTGTTTGTCTAAGTCCGGTTTGCGTACAGCGATCACTAATGCTTCAAGGATTTTTCTCTTTGCCATTTGTTTGCTGTTTAGAAGCACTTTCCAAAAGAAGGTATGTGTCCCATTGAAACAAAAAGAAATCTTAAAACACACACGGTGAACATGAAAACCCTTTTAATGAGACCAAGCCAGCGAGGCATCTAAGGTTTAACAAAGGGACACATACCTTGTTTTGGAAAGCGCTTCTAAACTGCAAACAAATGGCAAAGAGAAAAATCCTTGAAGCATTACTGATCGCTATATTTCTGTTCCCTCTGGGAATTACTTAAACTTTTTAAACCACAAACGCTAGGCGGAAACCTTTTTGCCCCTGATGATGGTTTTAACCGAAAACGTTCAGAAACTTTTAAAATATACATTTTACTTCGCTTTTTATATGTTTTAATACCCATCGAATAGCGTTTTATGTCTAACTTAGAACTATTTACTATACCTGACTTTCACTAACTACATCTTTTTCCAAGCATAAATCCCGCTACACACAAGCCACTTTTTTATCCGAAGAGCTCCAATCAATTTTTTGTCTGCGACAATTTGTCGGCCGGAATGCAAAGATTGTCACACACCAGCCGACCCGAGCGTCTTCCAACCAAACAAAACTCTCTTATTTTAGCGATTTTTAAAAGTTTATCATACTTTTGCGTTTACACCAATAACTCTCAGATTTGGTAAACTTACTAATGTTTGGCTGCTCTTTCAGATGGCAGGCCTCATTTTTCAATTCAATCACTTTTAATTATTCGTAGTAGTTAGTACCCAGTCCTCTGCTCGTTTAGAACATGGCTAGTGGCCACTATTTTCTTGAACAACTTCCTCTCCCTTGTCTACCATCTTTAATCTTGTATGGTAATCACGTGATAAATACTGCTGCGTCATTTGTCTGACTCCGCCACACACGAGCAGATAATTTATAGGCCGACGTTTTTGGATCAAACATGCACAGTCTTTGTCGGCGATAAAAAAATCTTGTCTGATCTTGTCGGGAACTAGCACACACGAGCCGATTTTCTGTCTGAGACAAAATTCCGACAAAAAATCGACTCGTGTGTAGTGGCTTAAGAGTCTTCTTTAGTACACCTGTACGAGGCACTAATTAATGCGTCACCTATGTGGTTTTCGTACCAGATGGTTAAGTTGTTATCTGGTTCAACCACTTAACTGACATATCAGCAGGTCAGTCAGCTGAGTGGCCGCCAATAAACATCAGCAATCCAAAAAAAGGCCACCGTTAAGTCGACTTAGAGCATAGAGGAATAGCATAAACTATCACCTGGTTTTGAAAAACCGTACCAAGCACATTTTCGAACAACATGAACAAAAAAAGTATTGCGCAAGCAGGTGACGTCATTCCAAACGACGAACCAGCAAACCAACGTAAAATCTGTTGCAGATTAGGACGCGCTCTCCTTCATCATCATCATCATCATCATCATCATCATCATCATCATCATCAAGTGCCGTCTTCGTGACGAACGTTGACCACCATAGCTCTCCATTTCTCTCTATTCTCAGCTTTCCTCTTTGACTCTGCATATGATGTTGATGCTCTCCTTCGTTGAACGCAAAAAATAATTTCTACTAAGTTTTCTTTGCCTGCTCAGTGGATCGTGTTTTAAACCGGTACACTGGACAGAAAAACCGCCCGATGAAATCCAAAAGTAAAGTAGCACTAATACTAAATGGTGTAACGATCACCAGCTAAGTGCTAAATAAAAACTCTCAACAAACCTGTCAATTGATTTATTGACTCAACAGAACTTTTCACGCTTCCGCCATATGGATTGAAAAAGAGGCTGGACGGGCAAACCCTAACCTTTCACTGAACTTTAGTTTTCTCGTTTGCCCATTTTTCAGCAAAACCCAAACCAATTTTCGGTAGATATTTCAACGATTTCGACCAAGAAGACTTGATATTCTCACTTGACGCCATCCTTTCTCTATTACGCCTGCCCAGCCCCATTTTCAATCCAAGATGGCGTACACTTGGAAAAGGTTTATGTAATATCAGTAACAATATTACTGAATAATAATTTATTATTAGAGATAACATTAGCCTCTTCACCACAGAGTTACCTAACTCAGCTGTGTTGAGGATCAGAACACCGGGATCACTATCCTGTTTTTTTAGTGCAGGTGTTAGTGATTCTTTTAAGGCCCTCTGATTGAGGGTCGAGAGATGGACCTTACGCTTTAACGTGTAAAGTTAATACAATGTCGGGAGTTATATTTAAAACAGAAGCCCACACACTTACCTATTAACCGATCCCGTAGTTGCGGGAACCAAACAATACTCTTCAAAGTATCGCCGAACAAGACGTTCTCTCTCGTCCACTGACGGTAAACCAAACTCAATCATTTCATCCACGCGGTCATTGATGGCCCAATCGAATTGATCGGGTTGATTGCTAGCTAAAACTAACATAAACCTATATGGAAAAGCATAAAATAGATTTTCCAGTTAATTACTACCAAGCTCATCATTAACAATAACGATAACTACAACAAAACAAAACAACATTAACAAAATAACAACAATAACAAAAACAATTACAATGATAACAACGATGATAATGATGATGATGAAAATGATGATAATGCTGAGTGCAATCAATGGGAATGATGATTATGATGATGATGATGATGATGATGATGATGACAATGACGACAATGATCATGATAGTGATAGTGATAATGATGACAATGATCATGATAGTGATGAGGACTGGGAATGATGATGATGACAATGGTCATGATAATGATGAGACAATGGGAATGATGATGATAATAACAATAACATAACAATATTATTAATACTACTACCACTATTAGTAATAACAATAACAATGCTCTTACTTGCGGGAAGATTCTCCCGTTCGATACAAAAACGCATTCAATGTACTTCTGAGGTCTTCACTGATTTTTTCTTCGCTACGTTTTCTTAGAAATGCGTCGGCTTCGTCGACAAACAACAACAACCTTTTAAAAACAAAAGATAGTGGAGATGGAAAGATTAGTAGATATATTACCGTCTTTTAGACTAAAAGTGCGCTTTTTTACTCAACAAGTTCAAAACCTATGAGGAAAAGTCAGATAACACAGTTCAGCTTCAAGAGGTAATGAATCTGCTCACGAAAACACTCAAACTTGTTCATTTCTCGCTTTAAACAAGTTAAATATTTGACTTTTGATAATGATGTTAAGTGCTTTTCATGTACGAAGGGTCTAAACACACCAATAAACTGTTAATGATTATGTTCTGTTTATGAAGAGGAGCATGGACAGGCTACCTTTCCCAACCAATTTCATGGCCAGTTACCGTAAGTTATTTTTGAGAGCCGCAATCATTCTTTACCATTCTGGTTACTTCAGGAAACTACAAAACCAACTTCAGCGCTCGTGCGAGAAACTAGTAAACACTATCGTAAATAATGTTGGTTATAATTACATAAGCACATCGACACGAGCCTTACCCCCTTCGCGAACTAGATGCCCAGTCAAACACCTTATGCATAGCCGTTACTCCTTCTTTGCCCATTGGTACCACGTCACCTCCCGTCATGATGGCGTAGTCCATACCAGAGTGCTTTGCGAGACTCTGCAACAGTGCATGAGCATTATACACTTACGTGATAGAGGCTTTATGAGCTGCCGTGTTCTCAGTACGGGAAGCCAATAACCAAGTCACCTTAGGCTAGTCGTTTTATTTAAAATATAAAAAGCACTTGAAACTGTTTTTTATTGTTAACGAGGATCAACATTTGAATTTTCTAGTGTGATAATATCATATAAAATTATAGTTGTTTCAATACTTTGAAAACTGATTTGAAAATCTCGGGTATATTCGGTCGTCTTCATTATCAAATGACAACATTTTAACAAAAAAAATATGTAACAAAATGAAACTGTCCAAAGCCTCTATTCTGAGTTTTGGGACGGACTTCACAATTTACCACTCTTGAAAAAAACCTAAAGTTAAAGTCCCCATATATAACACTTGCGACGATCAACGGGCCTATATAAGTTTTTGTGAAATTAAAAATATATACGCGAGTCAGGAGTTAATGCCCGGTTTATAGGCAGGTCGCCTGCTGAACAGTAGGAAGGTAGCTACCTACCTTCGCAAACATTGTCTTGCCCGTACCGGGCGGCCCGTAGAATAACAGATTCCTATACATTCCTCGATTGCGCTTTGTATTTGAAGTTGCCACACTGACTTCACGCAAATGTTTCTCCAAGCTTGGCTAAATCAAAAACGAGAAATAATCCCGTTACTTCTGATTGACGTGGGGACATAAAGTGTATGGAAAAGACACGAAGTGAGTGCAGCAGTAATATAATCAGCTCATTCGAACTCCGTTTGATAACTCATACTACTATAACGACTACAAACAAAACATAAATATTCAGATTTATTGTCCATATGATTATGCCGTGAATAAAACTATATCAGTAAAAATGCTATATCAGTGTCAAAGTGATGTAAAACGGCACAAAAAAAGCCCGAAAATATTCTTTCAACCAATCACACTGCTTGTCCAATTTTGTGACGTCATTAGCTTTGCGACCGACGAGTGAGCTTTTCCCGCTTTTTTTGAAAAAAAAAATAGGGCTTCTTGGTTATAACACGATATAAATTTCTTAGCATCTCACATCTCACCTGCGACACAATATAATCTCTTAGCGTCTAACATGTCACCTGCGACACGATACAAATCTTTCAATGACTTCTATGAAACGAATTAAAAGTAAAATTTTTTACCTTTAAAACAATCCCTTGAAGCGACTGCTTAGGGTCCACGAAGAACTTTTTAACTGTCTAAAAGGTTAAAAAGGAATGTTCATCAATTCAGCACATTCTTTATCATTGTTTGCTGTTTAAAAACTGTTAAAGAGCGAAAAAGAGCTCTCTTAAAGTATTTGAAATCAGCGTTCTTTTGTTTGAGTCAATTGTCGATATTTAATCAAAAATATTAATACAAAAATATGAACACAGATTTATATGATCACATTTTCCGTGAAACTCTATTGATCCCAAATTTTTGCCCCAGATTTATTGCTCATTTTTACGTGGCCTGACTCCCGGGAGCAAAGGGGGGGGGGGGGAGGGGGAACTAAATGGAGCGGGGATGCTCG
>JAOEJH020329049.1:0-19195 GCA_025448215.2 Palythoa grandis
AGATTTAAATTTTTAAAAATCTTTGTTGTAAAAAAATTCATGAAGTACAAAATAATAGAGCTAAAATTTCTTTTCCGTGTAAACATGTTTTACTGAAAAGAGCATTCGTTGAGTTCACATGAAAAAACGATAAGATCATTCGTAAGAAGATTGTCAGTTGAAAGAACTGAGGAAAAGTTGATTTTGCATCTGATATCCGATATTTGCTCCATTTTTAAGATTTTGTCGAACAATAAGCTCAGCGTGAACTTACTTCCGGCAGTGAAGCCTTGTTCGCCGGGGTTGAGTGCTTGTCCAATTTTGCGATATCGCTACATCAGCCTTATCTCTATCTTAGCCCTTTCAATTTGAAATGAAATGTGGTTTAAAAGAAAGTAATATCACGAATTTCCTGTTTTTGTTTTATTTCTGCATTTTTTCCGCTTCTTGTTGGCTTTCTAAGATTGGTTCGTAAAAGTATATGTATATAGCATATCATCCGGACCAAAATTTCCTCATACAGTGGAACAACATTATGGCTATCTATTCTAGTATCTATATTTTTTTTTTGCGCTCTGTGCTCGCCGAATTAAGAAAGTGGCTCTCAAGTAGTTTGTATATAACTTTTTAAATCAACAGAACTGAATAAAGCGCACTTTTTTACTATCCAAAAAAACACGCTTGCAGTTGCAGTTAAAAAAAACTGTTAAAAAATATCCTATTCCATAACTTCACTTTAGCATTTCGTTCAATCTTGCGCATTTTTTATTAAGCTAAAACCATGTTTGTTGGTTTATTTGTATTTAGCGTAGGCAAACATTTTTGATGTGGCAGTTTCAAATTCAAAAGTCAGCTATACTCGGCTGAAAATATATCAAATTTCTTGAGGAAAAAAGAGAATTTTTAAAGGCTCTAAAACACGAAAATAGGTGTTTGAAAGTCAGGGCTAAAATATTTTGGAAGACAGCCGGTAAAATATTATCTCAAGATCGATAATCTACCAATTTCAAAACCACTAAATCTAATAACGCCTCTCGCTCAGAATCTTTATTTCAAGAATTAACTTAGATTTCACAACCAAAAAATTTGGTTGGCTCTCGTGAAAGTGCATAAGTGATTTTTAGAAACATTTTATAAATCTTGTTTTGCATTATTTTCTCAATTGACTGGGCCTAATATTTTGAGGGAGCTTTGATCAAGTAGCACAAACATTCCATCGATAAAAATTGTATAATTATCCATCAAAAATTTTTTCTTGTAATTTAATTTTTCTATCTTTTCGATAATAAGAGCTCTGGATAACAGAAATTCGATTTTTAAGTAAAATACATTGATAAATGTGCAGCTTTTCATGTATCTGTCGCTCGCGAAACCAAACTTGTCTTTTGCCGAGACAAAACAACAACCGCACCCACAGAAGCGCTTGGCACAGCTGTCGAGGATTGAATATCGCAGATCAAAATTCACTAAAATTTCTCAAGACGTATCTATTTATATCGGTAAAACAGAGTGATATCAAGAGAGCAAATAAAAAGGAAAGAAAGTGATGAAATTTCAAACTTGTCCGAGCGAAAAATTAGCGCTTTTTTTCAAGTTCACAGTTTTGTGTACTGTTGTTTTGTTGGCATATCGGTTCGAATTTTATGACGCATGCAGTTCTTGTCAGTGTTGAGTTTTGCTGTTATCCATTTTATCATACACGAGATATTTCAAGTTATACTGATATGAAAGCTTCAAAGCGAGTGACCACAACATGAGAAATGAATGAATCGTGACCAGGGTGGCGATAATAGACAATTTAGAAGCCAAGATAACTTATAAATGTACGAAACAAATCTATGAGTTGTACTAAACGTTATGCAAACCAAGCGCTTATCAAGAAATGCGTTCGAAACCTTTTAAAACAGAGTGACTTAAAAAAGAGCTTATGTAACAAAAATGCGAAGGGGTAACCCGCGCAATATTTCATGTCGGAGCTAAAATATTTCTTTACTGGTTGATGTCTCTTCAGGTTACGTTGATTCGCGAAGTTGATGCTTTGAATATTTTTGATCTAATCTTTCAAATTGCAAGATTGAAAACAACTCGTTGATATGATTAAGAAAGCCTACTGCAATTGTACTTTAGCGACAAAAACTTGCTTTGAGTTTTTCAGTTTATTTTTATATAATCTGCGTGCTGCATAGTGACTTCCGACTTTGTACATTACCTGTTGGGAGTTTTGACGTGATAGCCAGTGTAAAGGAAAAAGTCAAAGTGGCATGGCAATAAATAAGTCCAGAGCGAGAGATTGCGCTGATCAGCGCGTAATATTTTTGAAAAGCTATTCCAATAGCGATCCCTCAAACAACTTAAAAACACAAAATATTTTTTTTAGTGAAGAATCTTTGCAAGTATAGTAAAGTGGAATTCTTAAACATTTTGGAGCAAAACGAATATGAGAAAAGTTCAGTTGCTTCGATCGTATCGCTCTTTGGTGTCAAAGCAGTACAAACTTCATACTTCTTCGCAGTCTGCAGACTGAAGATGTTCACTGAGTCACATGACGAAAGGTTGGGGCAGAACTCCTCTCCTCCAGCGGCAAGGTTTTACATTCAGTGCCTGTAGACTATTAGCTTGAACTTTGTGGCCGTTGGGGATCAAATTGCTGCTATCAGATTGAAATCGACATCAGTGGCATTATCTCCACTGGTGTGTATACATTTCGCCTATGTTGATACCAAGATTCTGATGTTGTAGAGATCTTTATGTACTAACTAACAAATCACTTATAACACATGAGGCATTAACGCGCTCTAAAGTGGGCGACTAAACAATGAAATTGAAAGAACACTCTGCCCTTGCGGAGAGTATATTCTGAGCAATCCTCTCACAACAGCTACCCAAGTTGTTTTTCTCTTTAACCGACTCGCTTTGAGGCATCTCAGCAATTTCTTTGGGAAGATTCTTCAATCATTTACAAACTTGTTGGAAAACTAAACTTAGTTTTAGGTTATCACACAAGCATCAGTATCGATTTCTTTAGCGCTTAGTAAAGTATACGCGCAGAGATTGAATTCTGTTTTGATCTGCAAGCTTTCTTACCTTTCTTCCGTTTGAGAGATGCTACCACGAAACTTCGCGTGTCAAAATCTTCTCCACAAAGTCTAGTCCTTCTCCGTTTCGGTGATTTTATTTTCGTCTCTCTGCGCAGGTCGTCGAATTTGACAAGTGCGCATACAAACGAGATAACGATCAGTCGTCACTGTGAACGGTTTCGTTCTATATTCGTTAGAATAATCGGGAGCCACATAAACAATCGATAAAGTGTCGTGGCAGAATTTCAGTCGTTGTTTTTAAAGATTTGACCATTATTTTATCTAATCTAAAGATTTTTTGCTGGGTTTAGCTGACAACAAACCTGACAAATTCCTAACCGCCCACGAGTCGTCATGTGCAACATAAAGAGCTATATGAGCAGGTTAACAATAATTTCCAAACGATATTATATGTTGATTTGTTGACTTAATTCTGGTTCGATTACATTTTTTATTTTGATTTATGCTTGGTTTGATTATCACGTCTTACCGTCAGTCTTTATCAGAAGTATGTCCAAACGACTTTTCTAAACCAACTCAAATGCTGGATGATTGATCTCAATTTGGGCGTTGTCATGGTTTCTTGAAAACATGATTTTCTTCCGATATAGTGATAAAAAATCATTATAAAAGGAAGAAAACTCAACGCTTTTCGTAGTTTCGTGTTTAACATTTAACTGTTAATTACCTCTGTAGCCTGTAATATCTTCATTTCAAACTCAACTGAAATATTTTATTCCTTTGAAACAACATGGTTTAAAAACTGCTGAGTATGTGATAAACCGTGTTTATGACTTCTTCATGTCAACAAACGAAAGCCTTTCATGAAAACTTAATCATGCGAACGCAATTATAACAACTTGTTCAACTTAAGAAGTGTCCTTAGCTCATTTGAAGTTATGTTGCACACTCTTGGCAACATGGTGCCATTTTAGAGAAGCCGAAAGCTACGAAATGGTAAACACAACAGAATTTCGAAGTTGCCTTGACTCTGTTTTCGTGTGCCGTGGGCCCTAAATTCCAAATGAAGCTGAGGGAGCGATCACGTGACGGAGGTTCTTCAGGGAGTAGTTTATTTCATCAACAAACGACTGGTAAGAACTGAAGGCAGTTCAGTAAACTTGACTAAACATTCACAGCTTAACGGAATGGGCATAGCTACATTGTTTGGTTAATGAAAATTAAAAATATTTTATTGAACGTGTTTTTAACACTTATTTTATGATTTTTGTATGTAAAAACTTTGGTAACAGGCTAAGTTAAGACAGTGGGCAAGGAAAGAACGATTTATTTGTTAATTATATAATGTATGTAATATATAAATATTGCTGTGGTCAGCTCGAAGCACAAGATCTGTCTAAATTTTGGGAAATAAATCAAGCGACTCTTTTTCAAGAAATTGGAATTATTTCAAGCACACAACTTTGTTTGCATAGTTAAGAATATTTAAGAAACTGCATCAAATTACAAATAGCTAACTGACAAAAATTTAAGGTTAATTTTTTTTGTAAATTGATGTTTCATTAGTTATTCGTATTTGGCGAAAAATATCAAACATTATTGGAAATGTTAAAGTAAAGTTGCCCAGTATGGCAATTAGTAGTTTTTATGTCTCGCCAAGAACAAAGCATTTCGACTTGGTATTGTTGCTGTAACAAAACTAGAAATATAATCAACAAAGTCGACTCCCAGCACACTCGGCTTTTTCTTTTCTAATTGATCTTTACAGTTAAAAGATATAAAGCATATCGAACTGAGTTGATAAATAAATGCCATTCGCAGGTTATGCACTTCAAAGGCTATTAGTTTTTTCTTTGAAGGTTTGTTTTTGTTCCTGTCCTCGCGTGATACAACTGCGCAACCAACTTTTATTTTGCCAGTGGCTGAGCACGAGCTGAAAAAAGCAAATTATCTGACGTATTTTTAACGTCTAGCATAGAGAGAAATAAAACGAATCACAAGCTAAACAGTCGGTTTGTTGAAATTATAATCTTTCTTGTTAAAGTTTGATATCTGTACCCCGCAGTAACAAAGAAATCTTCTCAAAAAGAAATAACAAAAGACAGCGACTAAACCACAGGTTTGAATGAAACCATGAGAGACTTTTATTGAAATGTACGGCATAAAAGAGGGTTTGTCACAAATGATCAGAACAACTCAGATTTTTATTTATGGCCACGAGTTACAGTTTTACAAGAAACCCAAATTACGCCACATTCAGTTCGGGATTTCGGTGTTTTTTTTTTCTACATTTTCCATTGAACGATCCTTATCGTATCGGGCGCAAGGCTCCCAAAAGTCGTACGGATTTTTTCGTTCATCATTACATGAAGTTATAGATTAATTCAGTGCCAAACTGCGCAATAACCGTTACTCATTATATTATATTTGTTCTTTTCTTAACTAGCAGTGAAAAGGCAAAGCAAAGCAAGTGTTAAGAATGCATTTAAATCTTCCTTTATCACTAGATAGCGCGTGGTTAATCAAGAGTATGATCTTTGAGCCTCAGAAAAATTGTTATGACGTAGGTTCTGTACTTATGTGATCTACAGAGTGTTATCACCGGGATCTTGGCGGCTCATTCAACAGAAAACCCCACTGGCATTTTCCCATGAGATTGTACCTAAACATTATGACCAACTCAAACATTTGTTTCAAAAGGAGTCGGCGATTTCTGGTTTAAAATATTGCGATCAGGCTTTTAGTATTTTTTAATGCCTTGCCATTTTTTTTGGGTTTTACCATTCCGCGGCCTCAGTAAGGGTGTACTCCAGGACAAGCAGAATAAACACAAAAATCTGTATTAAAAATTTACAAAGTCTTTGCAAAACGACTGAATAGGTGTTGTTTTTTATGGAAACACAACAGGGGAAATAACGTTAACGGAAAATCTGTATCGTGCCGCTTACTTGCATAACAAAGCATTAGTTTGAAAGAAGCATACACCACGTACGTGTTGCTAAAACGATTTCTGCTGAACCACTTCGTCCAATGATTGCAAAATTAAAATTCCTGCGACATTTGGTAGAAACTTACAGCTACAAGGAAAGTTTATAATTGTACATGTTTCTTTAAGGATATAGTAAAAATATATAAACAAAATTACGGGAAGATTTGTCATGTTTTTTATTTTGTTTTAACTTTTGAGATGATAATTAAATTGATTGATCATTTGGCATGCCTGGGGGACGTATTAACGTATAAAGCCAAGGTAGTTTCTTCGAGATTCTATTTCACATTTAAAAGACTTTTTAGTTGTTAAAGACAAAGCTATTTGTGGCTAATTTTCAGCATAAACTTAAGTTCATTCCACCATCTACCTCAACATGAAACCTGGTTGGTCTGTCTATTTTACTTCATGGCAAATTACTGTCTAAGCTGAATCCCATATAAATCAAATCAGTAATATCTTAGTTAAAACATGGACAGTTTGTTTGTGATGGCATATGAATTCAATTTCATATAAAGCAAAGATAAAATCTTAATGATTTTTTTCTTAATCGTTGTTGATTTCTTTTTGTTGTTCACAGAAAAGTTTGGAAGCAAAAGGAAACCAAAAGGGGGAAGAAAAAAAAAGGAATGGCGTTTGAAGTTATCTTCGCCGTTTAAGGTCAAGAGTAAATTGAAAATTTATAATAATTAATATGTTATCGTTTGGAAATATCTCATATCTTGTTGAGCCATTGTATTGAGCAACAACCACACAGATTCCCATTACAAAGCCGTTTCGGACGACTAATTGCAATCTGTGTTACTGAATGGGATTTTAAAGATGGCGAGAAAAGTAAAATAAAGCATTATTCAAAAGGTGTCAAAAACGGCCGTCTTCTCAATATTTGTGTCGTTTTACTTACACCATCTAATTGAGCTAGTTGTGCTCATGGGGGCAGGATTTCAAACTCTCACCGATAATTCATGTACACATGTAGCGCAGAAACTTTCACTTTTTATACTCTTGAACTTTGTTCATCTTCTTTTCCGAAATCAAACCCATTGAACTCTGCCTACATTAACAGCAATCTTGACCATTAAGCAAATGATGTTTTGCTCCCAGCTCCCCTTCATGTGTTCAAAATCCAATTACACATAGAGCTATCGGAAAACTGTTTGAAGGCAAACAAAACTTAGAAGGATTGACTAAAATTTTGGAGACGATTCCAAAGATAACATCGATCAGCAGGATCTGAAGATTTCCTATGGACGGAAATGTTCAAAAAAGGAGGATATATTAAAGCAGTGATCGATCAACAAAAATTCGAACGCAAAAGATTTAACAGTGTGATAAGTAAATGCGCTTTTCAGAGAGTTCGATTGCTTTGTTTTGGTCGCGCGCCTTTTGTTTGCTCTTACTCGATTCCACCTGCTCCCTTACATTACCCCTTCCTAATAAAAGAACAAAATGAAAAGAAATTAAATTTACAAAAGTCGTAAACAGGTAAGTGTTATTAAAATGTTGTCTAACACGCTCGTAATTATGAAATAAAAGCTTTCTGTTGGAACGCTATCAATTAAATTATTTAACTCTTTAACTTTTTGAAGTAGTCTTTGACGAAAAGTCAGGTTTTCATGAGGTAACTGTGGCAGTTGCAGGGCGCACCTGTCTGTTTGCTTCATCAAAAACTTTATAGATTTTTGAAAACAGACATTTTGCTAAAGATAATAACTTGGAGACCAATACTCCGTCTATCTGTGGTAAAACCGTTGCAACAATGCGACAGAGTGGTTGAAAAACGTCGCTGATAAAAATTTGACCTTTAAGTTTTTAACTCATCACCATAAACTACAAACGTGTTACGTAAGGTCGTTGATTGTAAAACCTTTTTTGTTCTGATATGCATTGACAATGAAAAACAAAAGATCGTACTTAAAATTCGACTTTAGTTTCAAAGACTTGTTTTTCGAATTCTGCTGTAAAACTTAACCAGTTGCCGCTTAAGCACTCGTAATGTCAAGATCTATTGTAAAAGAAAGAAAAAATATTTTTGTTCTATCTAGACTGTAAATCATTGTAAATTACTTCAAATTGTTGAAATTAAAAGGAGGAAAAAATCCTTTTATACAAGAACACATTGATTCTTAGGCATAGAATCAAGCGCCGTCGTTTTGTTAAAAATAACATTTAAGCTATATGGGAGTTATATGGGAGAAATGGGACAAAATTATTGCCTATTGCATTTTGGAGTATTGGAGCAATTTTAAGCTCGTGCTGTAATATGACAATTAAATCGTAACTCAACAGACTTATTCCGTTTTTCGTCTGTTTAATTTTGTAGCTTTTTAATGATCTATGCACAACTGATTTTTTTAAAAATTACTAATCAGCTGATAACAGGGATGGGAAATAGTAAAGTGTACTCCAAAGTAAAAATATTTACCAACTAAAAGTAAAACCGTGATATAATCAACTGATGTCATAATATTATTCTCTATTAAGAAAGCTATCAACAACACAGAAGAATGTCGAAAAAGGCAGACTCTGCTGTCATTGATCTGCTTCAATCAGTAGGTTCTCAAAACAATCTAACTAAACGTGATCATTGCTATCAAGTTGCGCTGTGGCCTCAGTGAAAACGTGCATGTTTAGAAGCAGTGCCGGATATGGATGTCGTAGGTCAGCCTTCCCACTGCTTGTAAATATTCAGCTTGTAGTAAACAGAGCTTAGTGAAACGAAATACCTTTTCTTCAATAAGATGAAGGAAAAAATAACCGAGGAATGAAATGGATCGATAATTAAGTAAAACAAAAAGTTGGTGAAACAAAAATTTTAATGAAAATAAAACAAAAAGCTAGTGCTGGTGTGAACTGTTCCTTAATGATAGCAATTGCTCCAAAGAAGGGCTCGAAACGTCAGGTTTCTTGAAAATCCAGCTGCGATGAAAATCAATTTACAACCTTGTGTTAGTTTAGGAATACGTTTTACTTACTCAACAACGTATTCAATAGTTGTCTTAAAACTATTATCAGTCTACTTACATACCTTAGTACCTGCCTACCTACCTAGGAACCACCCAACCTAACCATCTACAGTACCCACTTACTACTCACCTATATGTCCACCCATCTACTTGTCTATCTATAAACCTCCCTCATTACCTACCTCCCTACCTCCCTAACTCCAAACCTCACTATCTCCCAACCTCCGTATCTACCCATCTCACAAACGCACTACCTCCCTACCTCCCAAACTCACTACCTCCCTAGCCCCCAACCTCCTAATCTCACTACCTCACTATTTTCCATTCTCACTACCTTCCAACCTCCCAACCCCACTACGTCCTTACCTCCCAACCTCTACCTCCCAAGCTCCCAATCTCACTACCTCACTATTTTCCATTCTCACTAACTCCCTAACTTACTACCTCACTACCTTCCAACCTCAATACCTCCAAACTTCACTACCTCCCTAGCCCAACCTCCCAACCTCACTACCTCCCTACCCCACTACGTCCTTACCCCTCTACCTTCTTACCTCCCCACCTCTATCTCCCAACATCATTACCTCACTAACTCCCTACCCTCCCTCACTAACTACCTCCCAACCCCACTACGTCCTTACCCCTCTACCTTCTTACCTCCCCACCTCTACCTCCTAACATTATTACCTCACTAACTCCCTACCCTCCCTCACTCACTACCTCTCAACCCCACTACGTCCTTATCCCTCTACCCTTTTACCTCCCCATCTCTACCTCCCAACATCATTACCTCACTAACTCCGTACACAACGTCCCTACCTTCCAACCTCCCGACCTCAACCTCACTACTTCCCTACCTCTTTACCTTCCTATCTCACCACCCTACCGCCTTACCTCCCAACCTCACAACTTCTCTACCTTACTACTTACCTACCAACTTACGTATCCATTTACGAACCTATCTTACTTAGTTACCGCCCTTCCTTTCTTACAGTTTTACAAAATTACCTATACCTGTAAGCAGAGCACGCATATACCACGTAGATAAACACAGTGTATTCATAAATATCAAACTGTACAAAATTCTAAGAGCTTCTCTTCACCAAGGAAATATTTACCATGGTTAGGTAGGTAGGTAGGTAGGTAAACTTCATTTAAAACACGGTAAAAAAAAATTACATATCGATCAGTTACAAACTGTTAGTTCTCGGCTTTTGAAGGTTGAGCTTGTTTTCTGAGTTGCGGAGTACTGAACACTGAAGAAGTTCAGTAAATTTTGGTTTTGAATTGGTCAATTAGATATTGAGGAGGGTCTCCCTCCCTAACTTTGATCATTAACCTCTTTTTTAAATCATATCGTCTGTTTTGTAAAGTTTCCCATCCAAGGTTTTTAAGAATGTCTGCCGAACTGACTTCATAGTCACATTTAGTGTATATTCTTGCTGCACGGTTTTGGAGTTTCTGGAGTTTTAAAGCTAGCGTTGCATTTAGATCATCCCAAACAGTGCACGCATAATCAAAATGAGGCTTAATAAGAGCTTTGTAAATCTTGATCAAAATGTCAAAACTTGTAAAGTCTCTTATTCTCCTGAGTTATCCTATCCCTGTAGCAACCTTTTTTCGTAGTCTGTCTACATCAATACATGGTTTGCCTACGAAAGATTTTCCTGCAGGATAACCCCTAGAGCCTTAGAAGTAGTAGATTTGACCCAGAAGTGTACAAAGTACAGTGTAGATTTTTTAAGGTCCAAACAAAGTGTAAACCCCAAATTTTCAGCACAAAACGGTCTCTATTGAAGCCGACAAAGATGTAAGCAGGAACATGAATTAGGACTTTGCTTTCAGATTTTGAACAACTTGGCCCAGGCCGGGTGGTTACGGCTTCACGTGACCACCAAATCTGTGAAGCACAGTAAGGTAAGAATCTTTAGTTTCATTGCCTTTCAAAAAGAGATTGGAATTACTGACAATACAATTAAGTTTCTTTGAGAACATTGTGTTCTCTTTTACGCCCGTTATGTTTGATGTTCTTCCTGCATGTCTTTATAAAAAAGAAAATAGTTTCGTAATAACTAAAATTTGCGAGGAAGACACGTAAACGAAAGAAGGAATTGTTCAACAAACAGCAAAACATTCGGGTACGCACATCTATACAAAAACGTAAGTACATCTCAAAAAAGATACTTACTTTATTACAATTGACACAAGATGGCACATAATGAAGTTTATGACATACATCTCTATATGAGAGCGCGATTGTTAGATCATAGACGCATATTGAGCGTGTATGACCAAATTTTTGGCTAAGTTCAGCGAGAACAAAGTATTACAATAACTACTGCCATGACAGCTGATACTTTCCACTTCTATGATTAGTAAGTATCTAAAAATAATAACGATAATGATAATGGCGTCCTTTGGTATTTTTGAGTTGATGGAGTATTTGTTTTGTGCGTGTTCCAGATTACACTGGTCTGCTCAACCAAACTTGATGGATTTGAACTACAGCGCCAGTCAAAACTGATAATTGCATGTACTGATCTAAGGCGTTCGGTCATGGCCTGATTTTGAGTAAAATGGGCTGGGCTAATGTCAGCCTTCTTGAAATTACAAACTTTTTTAATTTACGGTAATCCCGAAAATTTGACGAAAGAACTTGAGCAGTACTTAATTTACGTCTTAACCGGCCCCATCGTGTCGCCGTTATGTGTCAACTTTATGGAACCCTTCTCCCTTATATGGAGTTAACTTTCTTTGATCTCCATCCAGGTTTTGGCCTGTGACCTGCTGCCTTCTGCAAATACTTCTGTTCCAAAAAGCCAAGCACGTGCCGCTCAATATTTCAGTAAGCTAATAAACGAGAAAGAAAAGTAAACAAGGGTGGGTGGATAGGAGAAAAATGACGTTGTTTTTTTGCATTTGTCGTTTTGTAAAGATATGAGAAGATATTTAAAGGTAACCTTGAAATTCTTACGCGTTTTAAAACTGAATTGAAAACGGATAGAAGAAATGACTCTTAAAAGGTCTTAGTTGCTTCTGTCAATTTCCAGCCAATACATTTTTGCGTCTATATTCGTCAAAAATATTAGGAGTACTTCTGCTCAAACGAGATTTACACACTACTTTGTTAATTGTACGAAAGGCTTATGAACTTTTTTTTGTAATTTCCACTCAATATGGGTGGCATTACACTTGGCTTGGTTGCAGTGAGCATATAGCATCCTGCAGCCTCTAAGACGCCTCACGGCTGCATTGCAAGGATGCCGTTGTCCACACGTTGTAAAAAATGGGCAGAAATGTGGCGCCTTTTCATTTGAATGACAAGCATACCTTTTAGTCATGATTTAGCTCCTACATTCTGCATATAAGCAGCATCTGGACTTAGACAATAATATTAGACTTTATTTTATTCATCTCTTTTTAAACCATTAAACCAATCCCTATTTTTATTGAGTGTTTCTGTTCGTTGCCCGTTGTTGGGCGACATATTCGAACCTTTCATCTTAAGTGCATATAAACACATACGAACACTATCATTTCTATTTTTGTTGATACAATGTCCATAAAAACAAAACATGTTTACAAGTAAATCTGGTAGCAGTTGCACATATTTCGCGTCATTTCTTATGTAAAAGTAGTTTATAAATCAGTCTCTTTTTGCAACATAAGACTAAGAGAACTATTGAGATTTTCAAGAAAAGTATCTTTTAAATCCAGCTTGTTTTTAAATTGAGTAAAACAGTCGAAGATGGCTCAAAGCTTGGATTGGTCGCTGGCGGCGAACTAATAGGTACATGCCGGCTGTGATTCAAAGTTGTCCTTAGTTCAAATGTCCTAAGGTATGATAATGTAGGACATTTTGAAACAATGGAAAATACAATTTGAATCAAGGATAAATAATTAATTTTTATTAAAATAAAGATGTTTAGGGTACAAATGTAAATGATAGGACACATAACGCGAAGAGTAAATAAATTGAATTTCACTCAAAACACAAACAAAAAACGCAAGGCTTTTTAATCTTTTAAAAATTTGTTCGAATCAGACGTTTATACTTGCGTCCGACATTCGCGATATTCCACGTATGAGAACATAGTCAAATTACAGCTTGACCTATGGCTTACTTGAGCTTAAGAGAGATAATGCGAGGGGAAGCCGATTCCACCTATAAATCGGCTGAGTGCTTCCGATCATCCGAAAGTTTGCAAAATTCTGTTTCTTTCCTTGTCAGCCCTTTGCTAAAAATCAGATTTTAGTTGAAAAAACATAAAGTAAATAATAACTTTGTTCAACTTGTTCTCAACAATAAGCCAACAGGCACGTGCCGAGGACGTTAAATATTTTCTTGCGTGGGCACCAGTCGAAGCGCATTTCAGTAGTCTTAATACAAGAACGTCCTTTTGTGGTTTTCCTAGTAGCTTTAATACCCTGAACTCTTTACAGTGGGTCAGTGGTTTGTTTTAAACTGAGGAAACAGGTAGAATACAGGAACAGATAAAACATAGTGTTAGTGAAAGTGGTCCTTATCATTAGATGTCACACAAAATGTCCCAGTTTTACTTTCCTCATAAGGCAAATGCAAGTGATTATCGAAAACAAAAAACACTTTATGACTAGGCTGTCACATACAAGCTTACCATAACAACCGTACAATGTTTCCGATTAGCAATAAACGAGCTGGGAGCTGGGTTAGAGCTGCAAATACGATGCGTTTATCGGGATTGGTAGGTCGTGGTCAGTATACATTCTATACAAAGCTCAGTAATATCTACTGACTATTGCAATGTCTCACAATGATTTTTGTTGTGTCTGACTGGAGAGACAACTTTATAGATGCTTTTTCTGAGTACACTATATAGAATACCAAAATATAAGGCAGTAGGCCAAAAACCTACTAAGTAATTTTGAAGAATGATTCTCTGAAATTGGTCTTTACAAATACAAGGACTTTATTCATGCACATTGAAAATAGTCGAAATCTTCGATTTTCTCCTGGACAAAGCTGCACAAAGAAGTTAGCTTTAAAGATTTTAAGGCCAAAAGGCTGAAAAAGCTATGAAATAAAAACTCGAGGCTTCTTCAGCTAAACATGATATGTATTGATGGCGATTAACGACAAACTCAGCAACGAAAGCAGGACACAAAGCAGACGTCTTTCACAAGCTTTGTTATTTGGCGTTGTTCGACTTTGTGAATAATTGTCCAAGCCTGTGAGAGGAGTTAACGTTAGGTAGGTCTGCGTTAGTGTCCCGTGACCATCCGAAAAAGCCTTGAGTTTTGATGTTGGTCAGTGCTTTTTCTTTCTTTCCTGATTTTTGCTACGAGTATATTTAATCCGAGTAGTACGTCGGTCTGCTTCAAGTTTAACTAATCTTCATTAATTTAAACGAACTGCTACCTTTTCATTCAACTGTTTAATACCACTGGCACTGCGTTTCCTTTTTCGTTTCAAAACCTTTGGCAGACTCTCCATAAGTAAAGAAGTAAAGAAGTAAAGTACTCTAGATACGACATTGCTGCAATCACTGAAAAAACTCCAGTGTGATACCTCGGTTCTGACTTTGTTATTCTGTGTATTAAATTCGTAGTACCAAGTATCTATCAGAACAAAACGTTTTCTCAAAACCGATTTTTGGATATGCTTACTTTTTTTTCTTTATATTGAAATTGCAAATACTAAATAAGTACGTTATAGGACGCTTTTGGCGAGTAGTCGCTAGGAAACTCTAAACGTACATTGGAGCGGTACATGAAGCAAGTACATCAATTTTTTTTACTTTTTTAATTCTTAGTCTTGCCCTTTCTTTTGTGAATGAAAAGTTTGACATTCTGTAACGTTATCACACAACGAAACACCTGCTAAGCCAGTTATGCTGTATAAACGCAAATGAAATCTATTTTTTATATATAACTCTGTGAACGCTCATCGCACTTACTACAAGGATCGTTTTCTCTTGTTCAGAAATGCAAGGATAAAATACTTTGTGTTTTTTACCTTAGCAAGTCAACTCTTTAGTAAATTTTAGCCTTAACTTAAAAGCCGGTAACCAAATTTAAAGAACCTAGGAACGAATCCCTAAGTTTCATTTTTCACCAAAATAATAACGCGAACAAGAACGCTCCTGTACCAGGGGTTTCATGAGAAAAGACTAAATACAAATAAGTAACGGTAAAAAAAGACATTTTGACAGTGCCTAACAAAATAAAAATGACTTGAAATTACATATTGACTATTTCAGTTCGAAAGATTTCTGACAAGATAAATTATAATCGATTGAGATTTTATACTACTGAGCGATATAATAAAACTAAACAATAATACTGTTGTGTTGCTCAGAAACAAAAAATCGTTCGATGCACAGCACATCTTACCGTGCTGCTTTAGCGATTTCATCAGCCGGTTTATCGGGTCTGGAATGACTGGTTAAAAGCTAAAAACCTTAGTCGTCAAAAGTAAGTGTTACTGAGATTGATAACTTACAAATCCGAAACGGAATTTAGAATTATATCCACTACCTCTAGGGATCATTATTTCAATAAAATCTTTCTTTTCTTTTGAGATTAGGTTTTGGAAGAAATATGATCGATCTATTCACATTTGAAGATTGAATTTAATACTAGTTTGTGTAGCCAGCAAACATAATGCTGTTGAGAACAAAGAGCAATCGCATGTTCCGTAATTAATCTGTCACCCGTTCCTAATTCGTATTTGATTTTGTTTATTTTCCCGACAACTCTCTACAAAAGAGGTCAATATTGGAACATTATTCAATTAGTGCCTAATTGAATTAAATGTTTTTTACGGAAGTCACTAGCAAGTGCAAGGTGCTAAGTCAAACAAAACTCATTTACTTTGCTCGAAATATAATCAGAAAAGTGAATTTAATAGGAATAAGAAATCTCTGGTAACCGGAAACAACTTCTATAAAAAGACTCAACGTACCAGCTGCTGCTCTTTGTTGAACAAAATACAGTCAGTATAGGAACAATTATTCAGGGTGGCTTTTCATAATTATACAACAAACATTTATCCACACTTGTCCGAATTAACTGAAGGCGGGTTTTACCGTTATAATGGTTACGAATGAATAACCTAAGATTATAGTTTTTCTGCTTTTGTAGATTTCCACAAATAACTTTTAACTCATCATCATCATCATCATTACTGGCACAACTACTACTGCTATTAACCTGGTAATGATGACATTCTTTAGATAGCCCAATATTTTATCTTTTAAGTTACCCGAGTAATAAGTAAAGTATGCAACCTCCCATTGTTCTTCGGCCTTTTAATTTCCCCACATTAGAATTTTTAGATTTTCTAAACGAGAACTCATCAACATTACAGAAAACATGCTTTTGAAATAAAATCTGTTGAAAGTTTATCTTAAAGAAATGTTTCTGTTGTGTTCAATAATTTATCCAATCACGAGAATCCAAAACAAAAGCCACAAAAATTAAAGCTTCTAAATATAACTGTGTTGCACATGCGTGCTAGTGTAATGACACAGCCACTAAATAGGGCACTGTGGCTACGGCTGCTAACATTCAATCATTAATTAATCCTCGGCGAGGGTTACTGCAGTTGGGTCTGTGTGTCTGTGTGGAGCGTCTGTTCGTCCTGAAAACACTGTCACGTACTCAGCGGGAGACGAAGGTCAAAATATTTGTGGGTTTTTCTCCAAAGCCGCTGCATTGTAGAGTTACAGCAACCACTCCGTTCAAGGCAAATACATACAGTTGGCCATTTTGTTTCACGGCTTCCTCAATAAAGATTGACTATTATTATTAAAGACTGGGACAAGTGTTTGAGCCGAGTAGCGCTTTTCAATTTTTAAGGGTTTCAGTACGGGCTTACTACCTCCCACCCGCAGGGCCATAGTGCCCTATTTAGTGGCTGTGTCATTACACAAGCACGCATGTGCAACACAGTTATGATTATTCTGATTTTACTGATTCCCCACGAGGGATTTTTGTTAAATTTTTAAAAAGTAATAGTCCAAGTAAAAAGTAGACAAGTCAAAGGCATGGAATACAAAAAGTGCTAATTACAATATTGTTTAAACTAACAATCTCATTGGCTAAACTTTGACACCTGACCACATCCTCACGAGCAAGAAAATTACTGTATTTCTAATTAAGTTCACACAAGTCATTTATTCGCTTCTAGGGCAACTTTTTCTTAACTTAAATTTAACGAAAATTCCACGTGGTGAACATCAAAAGCTTTTCTTTGCAAACGTCGTGATCTTTTTTACGTTTCTATGCTACTCAAAGTGTGAATGAAAAAATAGTACAATAAGTATACGAAACACCACCAGGGTTCTCGAAGAATAAATGAAAAATACCACTCGTAAATTTTCAATTATTTAAGGTGGCTCTGAATCCGCTCCGTAGAATTTTTTAAACTTAGCAGAAAATGTTTCATTCTGGCATGCTGATTACATTTCAGAAATAAAAAATGGGGTTACCGAGTTCGTTTTGAATTATGAGCAGCTAAAGCCAAAATATGGGGTGTTTTTGCAGGGCTTTTCGCTGCCACGGTAACTTTTTACGTCACAAAAATGATCGAATCTTGTTCAGGAATAAATGTTTCACATCGTGCCACATGCCATTGCTGTTTCGTGATAAAGTGTTGTAGTGTCAATCCTTCTAATAACAAGCTATCTTGAAAATGTTGAAACTGGTTTGAGCCACCTTAAGTTTTTTTGTTTAGTTTTGGTTTTACTTTGGCGGCGATTCGTTACGCGGAATTCTTGCGACGCATACAGAGAAGTAAAGGTTGGAAAATGGCGTCCATCGTGTATTTATAGTCTCAGCCTAACTCTTGGTAAAGATAAATGAGTGCGAGTGTAAATCGCGGCTAACTAAATATATTTGAACTCCACTGCTACTCTGATTTTTCAGCCCAAACGTTTCTCGTTTAGCCGGACCCTACTTTTATCTGCCCCGGGGGTAGGGGCTATAATCATCTTTGGTCAAAAAATGTTGCCTCGGACCCCCGGGTCTTCGACATTTTTTGATGTAGCTTCTGGGCAATTCCTAGAGGTGTCCCGGGGGTCAACCCTCTCGAGTAAGCCGCTGACAGGTGCATAATTACACAGATATGGGAAAGTTCACGGTAATTAGCCAATCAGAGGCCGGTATTTTTAACTGTGCTGTTATAAAAGAAATTTTCTTCAGACTTTCCTAGTTATTTTTTCCTTTGAAACGTTTTTCGTACAATTAATTTGTCCACCTTTGCTCCAGCATTTATAAGTTTCTATTCCACTGTTGTAATTTAACGTTTATTGCAGCCAAAAACCTTCTTCCGAATATAGTCTACTCCAAATATCGACCCAACCAAAAATGTTTACGAACGTACTTTTACGGTGTTTTGCAAGATCCCGAATTTGTAAATTTCATGCTACGATTGAAGCAAACGTTGAAGAAATTTGAAAAGCAAAAAGGCTTCTCTAGAACACTTTAAGTGAAGCAGAAAAAGAATTACTCTAGCTATCATGAAAGGCCCGGCGCACACTTGAGCTAAACGGCCGAGCTCTTTTCTTCACGAGGCAGTTTGCTCAGCTTGTTCCGCATGTGCGGCAACATTTTAGTGAGAATTTTACCTCGCGAGGTAAAAGACGTTCATCTATCACACCTAAAAAGGTCTGGAATTTTTTTTGGATACTAAAAAATAATTTTGTGAGAACTAATGCCTTATCACTCTTGTGTCACGTCACAAATTGTGCGCAAAATACATTAATGTTGATTAAACTATTTTAACAAATCAGTATAACATCATTGTATCTATTGTGTGAAGCAAACCTGGCATGACAGTGACTTGTGAACAATTTAAGCACTAAATACACCAGCAAAAAAAATCTCCGCGTAACAGACTCTAAACGATGCCTTCTGGCCAAAATGTCAGACTCCAAGCGGACCCACCCCTCCTCCCACGTTATTTCTTTATCTTGAGTGGAATAACTTACTGCCAGTAAGGTGCTGAAAACTGAGATGTATCAGCTGGAATGGGCTGACTTTGCTTTAAAACTACTTGGAGAAGACAAGTGTGCAGCAGAAGCAAAGAAAAGAGAGAAAAGTGACAGCAATGTCTAAAGGAAGACAGGAAAAGAAAGAAAAGTCAAATACAGGAAGTCACAACCAGGGCTGGGTTGTTCAAAGGCTGGTTAACTTTAACCCTGGGTTAAGCCAACATTAATAGATATCTCTCTGGGCTGGGT
>JAOEJH020329050.1:0-12817 GCA_025448215.2 Palythoa grandis
GAGCAAAGGTGCTCAACGACTTCACACGAGATAATGCTACCATGGAAAAGTTTTTACTAGAAGGCAAAACAGATCCGCCAGACTAAAAGGGTTGCCTCCCAGGCATGATTTCTTTCTACAATTAATAACGTTCTTATCATCATCCACCAGATGAATTCATATGAAGTTTTGCACCAGTGGACGTTTTGTCTTCCACCCAATATTCACTTATTTCCATTTTATTGTTTCTAATTTTAAAGAAATTTGATATTTCTCCGCTCTCTGCTAGGCCCTCGCAACACCAGGAACCGAAGGATAATTTTGTTATTGATCCTCTTGGTGGCAAAGACTTTTCTTACGATGTGAATATCAGATTTTTAGCAACCATTCCTACGACAGATGCTGAGGGTTGTCAAGAGGTGAGACAGTTGACTATCTCGTTCGTTTCAATAATTCCTTCTTCTCTGTTCAACAAACCTGTGAATGGATAATAGACCGTGAATCTATGGTACTCAGTGGTTATCACAACTAGACTGTGACTCCTATCAAATAGTTATACCTCAATTGCCATTATCATAACCAGTTCCAATCCTGTTGTTATTGAGATAACTTTTATCACAATTATTATTATTATTATTATTATTATTACTATTACTATTAATATTTTATTAAATATTATTACTACGCAATTTACTTCAACAACTAGCATTACCACTACCACTACTACTACTTCTACTTCTACTACTACCACTCAGTACTACTACTACTACTACTACTACTACTACCGCTACTGCCACTACTACTACTACTACTACTACTACCACTACTACCACTACTACTACTACTACTACTACTTCTACTACTACTACTACTACTACCGCTACTGCCACTAATACTACTACGACTACCGCTACTACGACTACCACTAATACTATCACTACTAACACTACTACTACTACCACTACTACTACTACCACTACTACCACTACTACTACTACTACTACTACTACTACTACTAATAATAATAATAATAATAATACCACTACTGCTACTACTAGTACTGCTAATGCTGATATTATTGCTATAATTCTGATAATTGCGTTCAGTGTAATTACGTTGAAATAACATTAGATCTCTACTATAGTAACCAATCAGAAAGAACGCTGATAGTCTTAGTCTTTCTACTATTACTAACCCTAGTACTATGAAGTCTTCAAAAATCATTCGAAACTAGTTACAATTGAGCTCATAGGTGGTGACTTATAGTTTGTGTGATTTTGTTTTTATACGCCAATAATGAAGTGCAAGTGAAATTTTGCTCAGTTCTTCGAAGATGTTTTTGTTTTCGTATTCTTCCTTAATGTACGTACAGAGGATTTAATTCCATTTTCATACAAGGAGCAAAGGCAGCAAAATCGGTTGCTCGTGTATAGTGGCGAAATGTTGTCATAAAATCGTAGAAGCAATGTGATTGGTTGAGCTTGACATCCATTAAGTTCATTGGACCATTTTATAGTGCAGTGATATCATATCATTTTACTAATATGGCCTTTTTGTTTTTACTAATATGGTTTCTATTCACGGTTTTGTCACGCGGATACCTACCCTGAATGTGTAATAAGATCAATAACTATAATCATATCTTAGCCGGTTATCCTATAAATACAAATAATACCGCAGAAATGACAACTTTTTCTTGCAGTGCAAGCAAGTACTAGTATGTGGTGTCGAAGTGATATGGCACCAACGTGGTAACCAAAGTCTTCATCAACAGCTCAGTGCCGTTCATTCACAAGCCACAATACCAAAGGGAATAAAGATGGCCTTCTTATACGGTAATATCGAGCAGGTTGAAAGCAACATGCTTCCTGTCTATTCTTCAGCGGACTCCACCCTTTTCCGATGTAATATTTCATTAATGAAGATTCCAATCCCGTGATATTAGCATCGAATTGCTATTGAATTGGCTAAGGTTTAAAAATTACGGTTACCTCACTGCCAATAATAGAAATTTAATAGAGAGAAATATTCGGCTATGCTTTGGTGTAGAAATATTAAGGAAAGGAATATTAAGGAAAGATACTTTTATTCGGTCATTTCTTTCTATATATCGCCCCAAATTTGCTACATGAAAACATGAAAATTTTGGAACTGTAAAGTTTTAAGAGTGCGTGGCAGCCTGATTCAATGCGGATGATTTCAATCCATAAACATTATTTTTCGTGAGAAATTATGATATTGTTTTCCAATAGCGTATAAATAAATGTTTTTTCGTGACTTAGATTCAAAACTTAACCGGAAAAACTGCGGCTTGTGAGACCAAAACTAACTCTATATTTATAACCTCAACGGCGGAGCGGCTTACATTAAATATCAACAATCTTTTTTATAATTTGGACAAAAACGTTACTACGAGACCATAATATTGCCGCTGGAAGCAAACTAAGTTTGTTATTATTAGTGCTATGAGGCAAAGTTGATTGGTTTGTGTCAAGCGATAATTATTGGAAGGTTTGACTTTGAAACCAAAATCTTGCCCCTAAGACTTATTTTATGCTTTTAGCAAAACTAAAACTCCGAATACTTAAGGGTGATATTTAAGCCTTTAACCGTAAGATGTTTTATCTAATGCGCTGTCGACGTGTAATTACCATCGCTTCTACCTAAATGGAGCTGCTTTAATGTTTCCGCCAGCAAAATAGATGAAAAGCAATTTTATTTGTGTTTTCACGAAAGACCTCAACCATCAATTAGTGGAGAGAAAGACACAGACAAAGTTACTATTCGCTAGCCGCTATTAAATGCTTCGAATAGAGATTACTGATGTTAAATTTACTCCTATTGAAACTGTGATAGAAAAAAAGATTATAAAATGAATTTTATCATTTCCATCATATTGCAGTCACATGATTCAGAGTCAAACAGACTTTAATTACTGGGTTTCGCTCTAGGCAAGAATTTGCAATATATTCCCAACTGCGCTAAAAGTATCTGAGCAATTTTTTTTATCTTGTAAAAGCCACATGAACAGTGCACAATAGCCTTTCTTCGCTTGGTCTAATCTCTTTTTCCCTTCCCATCTATCACTAAGTGTAATTAAAAATGTGACTCGAGTGAAAACGCGCCGGTCGTGTTTTTCTTCTGTCAATTTAGAAAGCCCTTTTTAAAAATTGTCCGTAATTGCTTCCTGCATTATACGAGATTTGAACACACCTTTATTGCTCTTGAGTTTTGAATTGACATCTAAAAATGTTTTTCTATAATCCGAATAAAACACGGAATTTATCAGGTTTTAGTGAAGATGTGTCATTTTATAGGACATGTTTTAACAGTTGTTTTGACGAGTGAATACGCCAGTCTTTCCTCCTAAGTGGCCCGTACCCTATCAGCGAGTTCACTGAGGCAATTTAAGTCCTTTAATTAATTCGTATTAAAATGTGTGACAACTTTGCTTATAGAGCGGCAGAGGGATTACAATACAAGTGATATTTATCGAGTTTTTCTTTTAGTCAACAAGCAAACTAAATGCACTTTCCATAATTTCAACCATATTCGTTTGCTAATCAAAGAGTTTTAACCGAAATATTTTCTCGTGTTCTTTTAAGAAGCCTCGAAATATCAACAGAGAAATATCTAAACAAATAAGCTTGGATTCATTTACTCAGAGACAATTATAACAAAACCGGAGCCCCTTTCCAATTACGCCAGACTTTCCTTTCAGCAAGTAGTTGGAAAATGAAACGTCAAAATTGATGGCTCAATATTGGTTTAAGAGAAAAAGGAACAGATATTAAAACTAAATAATCCTTCGTTGTTTTTGGAAAAGTTAAAGCATTGTTTTGACAGCCAACTTTCAAAGTGCACTTGCATAACAAAGCTCGCTTACACAGCCGCAATACTCAAGTTGGTTATCCTGTGTTGAGTTTTCACCGAATACTTTTTCAGTTTTTGATTGGAGTGTATTTTTGGGAACCAAGGCTTAGATAACGCTAAACGATTTTCAAGAGTTTTAAAATTAGTTGCCGGCGCATTGCGGAATTGTTGTTTACTGATCGGTGAGAAAAATAAAAAAAATAAAATTCAGTAATATCGCAGTTTTATTTTTTTTAGGGCTTAGGGGTTAACAAATATGAAAAATACATTAACCTACCGTTTGTTTTTGCACATGTAGTCGTTGTTTCAAGAACTGCGGGTCGTCATTTTCACAAAATATTCTCCCATTTACCATATGAAAGCGGTCCCCTGCAACAAGCTGGTTATGACAGGTCGTGCAAGTAAAACAGTGTAGGTGATAAACTTTTCCCATAACTTTCATTACAAGTTCGGTGGCTGGGATAAGCTTGGCACAAACTGCGCATGCTCCTGACGAGCCATACAACCTGAAGAGAAGTTAGAAAGCCAAAAACATGTTGAAACAAGCCAAGACGCATTCAGAAAGCTGTGTAGCTAATATGATAGCGTGGGATCGAGTGCTTTCAAGTAATTAGAGATAAAAGCCCATAAAGCCAATATTTAAGATAGTGATAAATTGTCCTTCACTAAACCAGCGAATTTATCGACTTCCTTTTTGTAGAGATGTTAAACAGGGCACACCCGTTGAAAGGGGATATGAAAATCCCTTAATCATTAAAAAAATACAAAACACACAAACGTCATGCAGTCTAGAAATCAACTTAGCAGCTTCCTCTAGCAGTGATACGGCTAAATTAGGCGTTCGCATTTCATCAGTTGTGGTGTCACCAAAAAGCTACCTTAATGAGTTCTGTGGGCTGGATTGAAATGCTTAATTATAGCCATTCTCTGGGCGCTTTAATAGCGCGCCTTATTAATAGCACTCCCGTAATGGGAGGAATATTATATTGTCTAAAATATATGCATAGAACATGATGGAAATTGAATGGAGATAAAGGCCAAAGGCCTGTAATTGAGATAAAACCATTCTGCTGTTGTTTTACAACGCTGACAGGAAGCTTTTTATCTTGTAGCTGAGTGCCTCAAAAGTTTCACGACAAATAAGTATAAAGTTTCTCAAGTCTCTTTTTTAAACTGCTCAAAGAAATTGGCTGTGCATATTAAAGTAACTTTCAAATGTCTTTACTAGAAAAAAATTACAAGGATAAACCTATGAATTATGTCCGGCTTACGACTGATACAAGACAATGTTTTGGATGAAAAAAGTTATCGGAGTCATTGTGTTAAAATATAAAAATTTGAACAGCGATATTTTTTCTCACCTTACATAATCTGTCTTGCACAAAATCATTCCTCCTTTGGAATAACACGAAGTTCCTATTTCTCCCAGCCTCGCGTCACAACATGAACATTTAAGGCATCTGACGTGCCAGTATTCGTCCAAAGCGTAGAGCAAAAATCGATCGAAGATCTTCTCCCCGCATCCCGCACAATCTCTCATGTTTCCCTGGTGTTGTCTCGCTATAAATGGACATAAAAACAATCGTGGTTATTCCCGAGTTCGCCCAAGAGTACTCGCGATGGCTTCCTTAAACTGTGGGTTTAAAATTGAATACGATTTGAAAACCAAAACATTTCGATGCAATTTTAGATATCAAACAAATTATTATAAAATGTTTGTGCCGGATTTGTAATGACTTAGGCAAAAGTCTTAAGAAACTTACAGGCGACCGAGTTTGTGTCGCGGTCCATGGTTTGTGAGCGTCGAGTATTCATTGGCGATACGTGTTCTCAACCGTTTGCTGCTCACACTTGTACTGAGTAAAAATTAGCTGGCGTTCGTTGTTTGTTAAAACAACTCGGGTAACAGAACTCGTTATTGAAAACATTCATCATATGACAGTGAATTAAGCTTAATCAATTCGACATCAAATCAGCTTCAAACCCTAAATGACCAGAACTTCAATTGGCTGTCATCAGACAAGTGGCCAGGCCATTACGGTAGTGTAAATCTGAACTATGATTGGTTGCCCAATTCAATCATAGTGCAGTTAAATCATTTCTCCCCTTGTATCGTCAAAAACAATAATTGCTTTGATGCAAACTAGTTTTTTTAGACTTTAATTAAGTCACGTGACTATGTCCAATTAAATTTGCTTGTGGTTTTTGCCAGTTCCCCAGCAAGCGAAATAAAAGTGTAATGAATTTATCTACTTACTGGCAGCCTGCTGTTAAATATTCCGGTAAGGAAGCGCTGTTTTGCGGCCTTTTGCGTTAAATTCGTGTTTCAAATTTTACAGATCGGATGTCGTTGATGCAGAACGTAAATTGATTTTTCTCTTCTCCGGCAGAGGAAGCAATTTATTTAAGTCCAGAGTCGCTTGAAAGGATCATTTGTTGGGAATACAATTGGTCGTAAACGGAACGCAATTAATAGAAGCGACAAAAATGACCCGCTGCCCAGCTGTCGAAAGGCAAATTAAACAAGAGTATTTGAGCCAATCAACGGCCGATTTGCTACTAGTAAATGTATTATTGCTACTAGATCAATATTATCCCCGTAGGAATCGCCTATGTCATTCATAATGGCTAAAATGATGCCACGGCTAATTATGAAAGTAATTGAAATGTTTGCTCTTTCAGAACATCTATTATTACACCTTACATTATTAAAATGTCCAGTCTCAACACAAATAAGGTGATAGCAAACGCGGGGAGCCGTGACGGGAATAAACATTTCGTTTGTAGCCGGGAAAATTGCTTTCAGCGCGCCAAAACTGGCCCGTATATATGTGGCAAAAGTTTGCCGGCAAAATTTTGCGAGAGAGAGAGGCCGCTTGTTCCGTACACAAATGAAAGAGACCACAGCGGTGATATGCCTCGTGCAAAAACCGTTGAGGTCAAAAATATTCGATTATTGATTTGCGAGATGTTTCATTTTCATCTTTTCGCAGCAGGAGTGTGTAAATGAGAATCTATTGTATAATGCTGGAGCTTGCAGATCCATTAAGATTAAATCCTGTGGGTTAAATATTCATCTTAGCCTCGAGCAAATTTGATAACAACTTTTCATGTCATATCGCTATCTCATAAAACAGAACAGGAGTGAGTCATTTTGTTGGGAGAACTTTGTTTAATGCTGACAAGTCGAACGTTATAACGGCACACGGGCCATGAGAGCTTCTTTATTGAACACTTTGTAAAAAAATAAAAGCAAGAGACGCTGAGTAGAACCATCAGTTTGATTTGGGCAACTTTTGGCGTCATTTTAGGTGTCTGGGTATTGTTTTTCGCAGCAGTGCTTTACAGCGGCGACATGAAGGCCCAACCTGCCGATAAATGTTTGTAATATCGGAAGGGAAATTAAAAAACATATCATTTGCATACTTGATTTAATGAAATATCCATTAGGTATTGGCTCACTTTATATAGCGGTATCATGCACGGTGTTGAGGTGAAGCCGACAAGCATTCGAAAACCTTGCACTATTACCAGTGAATAAAGAAAATATCCTTTTCTGCATGTGGCTTCCATTGTATTGTTAAAACTCTTTTGACAATATTATTTATTAATTTAAGAAAAATACTTCTGTCTGGTTCAATTACCTTTTAGAACTTTGCGGACGGTTTAAAATTCGACTCTCATCCTGCAGAAACAAATTGAATTCTCTTGCCATTAATTTAAAATCTCTTAGCAGCTACTCAACTGCTGTGAACAGTCTCATCCGAAAAAGAATAATTGTATTTTGGTAAAATGAGGTACGCTCGGTTGTAAGTACGATTCATCGATGAAAATGTTATGGTGGAATGCGAATTGAAGGCGACAGATTTCCGATGTTGTGCCGTCCGAGATAATCATTTCTGATCCGTTATTTCATTACTGTGCAAAAAAACCCTAATTGCATTCAGTTGTAAACATAACAATGCCGGCACGTGCCCAGTAAGAAGCCGGCTCTTAATCATGAATTATCACTTTGTCAATACCAAAACCCAACGCAGAGGATTGTCCTCTGAGACTGAGAGAGCGCAAAACAAGTCAATTCATCTACCGACACTACGCAACACGAATCACAAACACAACCTTGAAATTAGGAAAAGCATACCTGTTGAAGTTTCCTACAAGAAAAATATTTACGATCATAACAAAACTGAAATGTAAACGATAGCATGTTATATTTACATAAATAATTAATCTTCGCAAAAGAAAAACCATTTCGTCTTTCTTTGACAGGGACTTAAAACTAATTGTGTTCCCCCTGCCGATGATTGGACAGAGCTTTATAGTTTTTAATTCCTTAAAGCCGACTTTTGTTTCCAAATTGAAAACTTCATAGTCTTTTTGACAAAGCTAGTTTTCCTCGTGGCCAAAGATATTGAACATTTTGCAAAATAAAACGAGATAATTGGAGCGCTCAAACTTCAGTGGTTGCGTTTGCTCGTACTCTCTGTCTTTCATGAACAAAGATACTTTTAACTCTTTTCTGAACAACTGTAAACCCGAAAATGCCCACTTCCTATAATCTGTTATGTTATAAGTTTCATGTGCCAGTGATGTGATACTTTACCTAAATTCGTCTTCGCTACCCAATTTCCTCCGGGCGTTTGTGTAAACAAAATAACTTTACCAAGGAAAAGTTTAACCTTTTATCGACATCTTTCATAAACAAAAATCAGGCAAGATTGCGTTTTCTGAAAGGCTTTTGTTTGACAGCACAAATGAACAGCCAGGTACCAACAAACACGTACGTACACATTGTATGGAGCCCGAAGTAAAAACTCGTAATTCATTAGGATATTGCAATTCATATACATACATTACCCTGAACTGGTGCCACTTGAAATATTGTACCTGAGGCTTACATGCAACTTTTCTCTGCTTTGTTTGTGAAGCTAAGTATATTCAACTCCTGTCCGAAAGTAAAAATAAGTAATGCCAACTAATGGCACAAATAAACGAAATCCGATATTGTGTAAGGTGTGCAAAAGTCGGTGAAAGAAAATATTGCTATCAATCGATTTTCTCTGTTTCACACCCTATTTTAGGTGGCCGCTGCTCTTTGAAAGAATAAATACGAGAAAGTTTGTTTTGTCCGTCCGCAACTAATGCCAGCTTTATTTTAAGAGATTGCGAATGAGCCAAGTTTTTTAACAGAGTCTTGGTAAAAAAAAAAAAAATTAGTGCGGTCTGTTTGTTAATTCATTGTTATAAGACTTTAGTAACAAAGGGAGTACGTCTGGATATAAACGGCAACCCGGACAAGTAAATTACCTTTTCTCAGAATTTCAGTTGTAGTGTAAAATGTAAGCGCTATCTTTGTTGCGAGGGTCTGAATTTACTCAAAGTTATGAGGATTAAAAGATATTTAAAGAGTTTAATAGTATGAAGATGGATAAGTCGATATGTTTAGATGGCTGATTGAGTATATAATGTTTTAGCCATTGTGTACCTATTATATTTTTTAAAAGGCGAGCGCTATATTTCGGGGTTGGAAGTGATAGTATGGCCTCAAATCCAGCCGTATCAAAATATATGCTTTGAATCACAAAATAAAATTGGTTCTTGAATGAATTTCTCAAAGCCTACACAGAAAGCCAGCACCCGGTCTGTTCGCGAATGTAAGGCCATACATGAATATACGGCAAAACATTGCTGCTTTTAAACGGTGTTTAGTTTAGAATCACTAAACAAAAACTAAATTTTCCCGGCGACGGAAGACATGATATGATTTCATCTTCCCGCTCTTAGAGGTACGCGCGTGGTTACCATAGCAAATTTATCGGATTCTAAGAAGTACAATAAACGATTTAATTGCACCCTTCTTGTCCAATCAGATTTGGAGAATTTCGTCGAGTGACTTTTATATTTTAAGAAAAAAAAATTCACGTTTCTGAAATATATCATGAGAAACTAATTGAACTAAAGCCATCTTAGCCGAAGCAGAGCCGTAAATACCTTATTACTAAATATAGAAGGAAGGAGAGTGGGGGGTGGGGTGGGGGTAGGTGTTACAGAAAACACCAAACACGCGCGCGAGCTTCCGGGGAGATCTGGAGACATGCACCCAGTATTCTTTAAAAATTTCTATGGAATGCTATTTCTACACTTTCGGGGTAATCCTTGTTTTTTGTTTTGGGGAGAAGGAGAGGTGGGGGCCGGGGAGAGGGGGAGGGGAAGGGGGTTGGGAGGTAGCGGGCCCTGCGAAGGAAAATGGTGTTTATAGATCATGCAGTAGAGGTACATCCTCCATTGCTGTTTTAAGCCTACATGATGAAGCAGCTCCCGGTGCCACACTAGAAGGCTATGAATAAAATCCATGACTCAGCATTTCTGGCACGTAAAAATCATACGTTCTGCACATTCGTGGTAATAGTAACTTACAGCCACTGATACAAAGCTAATGGGTAGCAGACATTACCCACATCCCACTGACTGAGCAGAGCCTGCTTGTTAGCTGGGCCCAATGCAGCCGAAACAGCTGTCCATGGCTGCTGACACTCAGGCTAACTTGTATTTAAGGGTAGATAAAAGGGGTAATCATCCGCTACGCATGTGGCCTTAGTGTCTATAGTATAGTTACTATTTGACAGAAACAGCTGTCCATGGCTGCTGACACTCAGACTAACTTGTATTTAAGTCCCCGTCCACACTAATGCGCTTTTGAAAACCTCCGTTTTCAGTTTCATGAAAACGAATAAAAAAAATTGCGTCCACACTTTCCTTCATATATGTTTTCGACCGTCCACACTAGACCACGAAAACAGATAAGAAAACATTCGTTTTCGTCACCGGACTTTGCTCGAGAGTGTTGTCTCTACACTGCGCATGCTTGAAATGAGCAGTGACGTAAGCTTGTTCGAAAACCTTCGTTTTTGCCCGTCCACACTAAGACGCTGCACCTCCGTCTTCAAAAACCTCCACTTTGGAGAGCGTTTTCAAAAACCTTCGTTTTCAGTGACAAACATCTCCGTTTTCGATCGTATTAGTGTGCAGGACGGAAGACGAAAACGGATAAAAAGAGTATACGTTTTCAAACGAAAACGCATTAAAGTGGACGGGGCCTAAGGAAAGATGGACGTCTCTATTGTTTGACTTGACTAAGAAACTTTATAGTCTAGCGCAATAGGATGTATTGCTCATACACGTGGATATCGAGCCGTTATTTTTTGAACGTCTTCAGCATTCAAGGATGACCACAAGAAAAATAAAAACAGACTCTGAAAAATCTTGTAGTTTTACGATGATGATGATGATGACGATGAAATTACATTTGTAGAGCGCAAATTAGCATCTGAATGTTCAAATATATAACGAAGTTTTGATGCTTCCTCCCCGCAGAAAATCCGTGAGCCGAATGGCTTAATGTAGCTGGCATTTATCTCCGGTTTCTGTAGACTTAGGCAGTGTCCCTTGCATGGGACACAAATCCAACGCAGGTTAGCTCCGAGCAGGAACTGGTATTCATTTATACAGCTGAGTCGCCTCAAACAAGCTGGATAAATAAAGTGTCTTGTCAAAGGACACGAAACAGTTTTCTGGTTGGGCTTCGAAGTGGCGACCCTGGAGTTATGAGTCGGCCAGAGTTAGACAGTTAGATACCTGTGGTAAAATCTTGTATAAGGTAAATACAAGAGAAATAATAAGAAAACTGAGATCGCTTTTCATTCATTGGGATTTTTTTTTAAAACTTGTTTTAGCATCTTCTTCGCGCTTTATTTTACTTCTGATTCTTGCAATTTAATCAGTCTCAAAAACCACTCGGTACTGAGCTTTGTTTGCTTCAAGAACACTTTCAGGTTTACTGATCCATCATTATGATAATAGGAATTTTTCTGTAAGTTGTTTTTGTTTTTTAAGTTAATTAAGGTAATGAGACTAAAAGCTTACGTTAGAGTCCGCCTTGACGCACCAAGTTTTAGGGTTCTCATGGAAACATGTAAAAACAATAAACCACAACCAAACTGTTAGATGGACTTTACCCTTCTATCGAATTCTTTCTTGTATCAACATAGACTTAATAGCGCCAACATTTTCTCAAAAATGTCGAGCCGGATTACTTGATGTATGCGGCTTAACATTCGCAACTTGGACTCCGTGCTCGGCCGTTCAAACTGAACAAGTATTGTAAAAAGTCTATGCAATTCCACTCTCTGCTCTCGTGCAAGCCTTTCCATAAAATCGCTCCTCTCTTGTGTTTCGAAGGAAGAAGAGGATTCCCAGCTGTTCAAGTTTATCAGCAGCCGCTCAACACATTAAAACAACGTGCTTTTCTTAAAAAACAAGAATACAAGACGTTCGCTGTTTAAATGAATTTCTTTTAAAGATGGCTGACGAAAGAATTCAGCAAATGACATGTAAAAAACTAGCACGAATAATATTAACATTTAAAAATTTTGCTGCGGGGAGAACAGCTTATCTAATGGTTTAAGGTCTTAAAGGTCCCGCTAAAACCTTTTAAAATCGGAGAGTGCATACAATTGGCACTAAAAGCTCTGTTAATGGGTCTTTATTACCAGGTAAACAAAATTTGCACATACAGGTACATTTGTCATAAATAGAAGGAAACTCCTGTATATCCGCATTGCAAAGAGTGTCGAGTAATTAAAACTACTACTAAGATAAGCAGCTGCCCAAATTTGTGCCACTTAAGCTTTGGTATATGGCTTTTTAGCCAGAAAACATCTTTGTAAAAACCTTTTACGCGTTAACCACCGCTTCTTAAGTGTCGGTGTCGTGACGTCAGTAATGGCCGGGAAGCAAGCGACTCCATCTTTGCAAGCCGTTTTTAGAAGTTGAAAGCTTTTTAATTTTAACAAGTTAATGGCAGATTTGACAGCGTCGCTAGACTCATAATGTGTAGAGTTTCACATTAAATTGAAAAATTAGATCCCTAAATTTAAAAAAAAAAATCTTTTGGGAATTTTTTAAC
>JAOEJH020329826.1:0-10166 GCA_025448215.2 Palythoa grandis
CTCGGCAAACTTGGCCGCCATTTTGTTTACAACCAGTGCAATTACATGTAATTGCACTGCTTTGATTTGTAATTGCATTGTTTGGGATTTATAGAGAGGCTCTCAACCAATCAGATTCCGGTAATTTTTCTATGCATATTATTAATATAGTTACTTTACTGAATATATGAAATGATTACTTGTTCTACTTGGTGTCCCTGGGATGACTGAGCTCTGATGCCATCTGAGTTTTTGCATGAATGAGACACTGAAGATTGAGGACATTCTCTTCTTTGCAACAACCTAAATTAAATGAAAAGACAATTAACTACATATTACTTGTTGTAGATTCTCACAACAGAAAATATTAATGGAAATAACAGAAAAGAAACTTAAAAATTTAGTCTACAATACATATCATTAACCTCATTCTACAGTATTCCTGAATGTGAAATAAAAAAAACCTTGTTTCCTGTTTACTTTTAAAATGAAAGAAAAAATAAGTAAAAATATTATTGGATAACATGTCTTTGCTAGGAAACACCGCTTGTGACGCTTACTTCCTTGTTTTGAAACCCTGCTATGTTGTATATAATCTTGGTATTTAATAGCATTTACAAATTTTTATTTATTCATAAATTTACAAATGTTATCTATTTATCTATCTATATTTTACATATGTTTTAACTTTTAAATACACAAAAGTGGAGGGGTTGAGCAAAGCTTCCCCTCAAATTTTTTGCCCTCAAAATTGTACGGATTGACCAATTGCCAAAAGCTTTGGCCTAACTGTACCGTGATTAAGGACACATTGTTTGATCTTAATTGGATGACATCAACGCATATGACGTTATCACAGCAAGTCATTGAACCAAGTCTTTCCTTAGAAATTGCATATTTTTTCACAAAAATGATAAATACAGTCATGAATATTTCATTTTATTTGCAGACATCTGTAGCTTTATCATTTGAAATGGTGTTTTAACTATTTTCAATAATATCTATTGATATTTATCAAATTTAAAAAAACTTGAAAATCCCAGATGGTGGCCATGTTGGATTTTTGTTTTTGTTACCATGGCACCAAAAGCTAATCAATTAGTGATTGTTGCTATGGAAATTAGCTAGTGAATGATGTACTAATTGCATGTCAAGTGCTTTGCTCTAACTCATAACCATTTAAAAAATCATGGGGGAGGGTTCACTCATACCCCCTCCCTTGTGAATAAATGTTTGTCAAAAAGGCTTATGTTTTTAAGGGTTAATATTCCATTGGCCTGCAAGTAAGGCAGGCCAGAGGATTACAATGAGAAATGATAATTAAAGAAAAATAAAGGAGTTGAGAACAATGATGTAATTTATTGTCATAGTGATGGTAATGACAACTCTGGCACTATATTAGAGCCAACCAAATATGACATACAAAGAGGCCACATTAATTTTGTGGCAGGTGTAAATGATTTCCCTTCTGCCAATGATCTTATATAGGCACTAATTTAAAATTAACACAATCATTTCTTTCTGCATCTTGTAAGAAGTACATATAATCCTTCAGATCATAGGCATAGGACAATAAATTTGTTATATTGTGCTCATATATATGTGTAACTGAAATTTTTCCAGAAGAGCTTACTTACCATTCTATAGCATTCTCCAGAGAGCTATTACCAGCCTGTATAGCAAGTTGGCATTCATCCAGCTCAAATCCCATTGATGCCAGGCCTGCCAACAGTTCATCAACTTTCTGTAGAAAAAAGCTTTAATTTGTTATTTTTGGAGACAAACTATGATTGACTTTTTCAGGTACATTTTAGTTGCAGGGGGAAAGGGGTACTCTCAAAATTTCCACAATAACGTGTGTAACCAAGTTCCCCCAAACCAGACCCTGTTCCTGGCCAAGAAAAGCTGTAAAGTGACACCAAGTTCCAGATTCAAGAAAGAAAAGTATTACCTGTTCTTAGCATATTTTTTGTGTATTTTTATTAAAAATATTAAATTTACTTCAGTTTCTTTGCTTTAAAATATAAATATAATTGACAAAAAAATACCATAAACATATACTCTGTTCTTGTATAAAACTTCATAATTGAAGGGCCTAGTGCAAAAACAACGTAAGTGACTTTGTATGAAATGCTAAATTCTCCCATGGGTTATCAAGAGATAATAGGGATAATGTAGGGAGAGTGGAGAACTTGATCAATCGTCACTTACATTACTTTTGTCTAGTGCAAAAACAATGTGACTCTGTATGAAATGCTAAATTCTCCTAAAAGTTATGAAGAGATAATAGGGATAATCTAGGGAGAGTTGAGAACTTCATCAAAAGTCACTTACGTCGTTTTTGTATTAGACCCTTCAATTATCGAAATGAAAACCATTCTCTGTGTAGTGGTACATTTTGTACCTATACAACCATCATATTAGAGAACCCCCCCCCTCCCCCATCCCCAGGGGGCTTTAGCTGAGGGATCTTTGTATTCAACCACCAATCAATGTTTGTTAGACTCATCACCAATGCACCACTGCCTGATTACTAGCCTAGTTGGTAAGAACTGTGCCAGTCTGCCGTGTGAGAGATTTGGGATCGAGTCTCAACCAACCCTCACTCAACGTCTTAAAATAATTGAGAGGGTTCTGCCTTTGCCCGAACATCTGCCAACGGTTGGATCTTTGTGTCTTCTCAGATAAGGTATTGAGCTGTAGGCCCAGTCTCTTGACATTCAATTGAGGAACTTTAAAGAACCCATGATAATTGTTAAAAAAGAGTAGGGCAGTCCTGATATTGTGGTCTGTTAGTAACTCAGTATCTCAGACTGAAACTGATTGTGAGCTGTAGCAGTCTGGCTAAGACCCTCAAACTACTGACACTGTATCAATAGGCCCTTTGCAGGATGAGGTCACATGATACAAAGTACACCATACTGGGATGCAAAAGCCCCACTGGGAAATGTAAAACAAAGAAAAATCACACTTTTTTAGTTAATTGTGTTTTGTTTTGGAGTCTTACACATTCTTTTGCATCCCTGTATGGCGTATTTTGTACCATGTGACCTCATCCTGCAAAGGGCCTATTGTAAACAAGTGCTGAAAAGCCCTTACTGGGAGCACCTGGAGATATTTTTGTTAAGCTATCATAATATTTGTCATAAAATGAATGTGAATTAGGACTGCATTTACAATGGGAAAATTACTGGTGCTTGTGGCTAACATTTTGCTGTGAATTACAATATACTTTTTTATCCTTAGAGGAGTTTTGACATTAATTACAAAAATTTATTACATGATAGCACTTTATCAAAGCTAAGAATAAAACAACGGTCAAATTTCGGAATCATTAACATAAATATCGGTCTAAAACAAGAATGCTGCAAATGGCACGTAATGTTAGCCTAAAGGATAAAACTTTCACATTTTAAAATTTTCTGGCTGAACATTTAATTTGCTCTGCAGGTTTAGGTATCGCCTGATATTTAATAATTACACACTTAGTACTTAAACTCTGTTTATCCGTTTCCGCGGCTTGATGTTGACAAGGAATAGTCCGTTCACGGTTTAGTTATAACATTTATATCATGTCTTAAAAATACATTCAAAGAGAACATTGAAAAATTGTACGGAAATTAACAGTTGGAAAAAGCACCAACACAACAAACAACCAGTAGCTTTCAAGTTATAGTGCAGTGTAAGAAGTAAGAATAGACTACTGTCGTGACATTGAAACATCTTGAAGAAACGTAAGTTTGAATAAGTTTTACCTGTGTGTCCGCCATCTTTAGTTGAGCTCTCAAACATTGTACAGCGGCTTCGCTCATGAGTAAGAGAGAAAACAGCTTTAAATCAAAATAAATATTAAAGTAAATTTTGATGAAAAGATAACAAATGAAGTCACAAATAAAAAATTGGAAATAGGATTAAAAAATGTTTGGAAAATTGAAAATGTTCCAAATTTTAAGCATAGCACTTTTTTATTTGATTTAGTTGTTGCGTGATTACGATTGATCAAAAAGTAAAGTCTTCTTACATATCCTAAAAGCGTTTTTGACAACACGCATGGTCAAAATATAAAGCCGGTCGAACCAAAATGGCGACCGGTGATCCAAGAGAGAGTAAGGACATTCCACCGGGCACAAAAGTTCTCTGTATGACTTGCTTTGACGAAAAAGTGGAAGGAGAAGTACTGGCATTTGACTATAATAGCAAGTTTATTGTTATAAGTATCCTTTGTTGAAAAATTTGTAAGTATTTTTGCTGTTTTTGTTGCTGAGACACGAAAGTTGTTCTGAAAGTTACAGTACGTCACAGTAATTGAGTCTGCGTCACCATTAACTTTTTTTCTGACAACCAAATGAACATGAGGAAATGTATATTTTTAGTGCAAAGAATCTTGAATGTACCAAAGCTATCATATGTGCAAATATTGTGGGAATTTGTTTTTTTTTTCCTACGAAAACTTACGTTTTGCTTTTGTGACAGAAAGTGAAACTGAAAGCAGAAAGTTTTTTTTTACCATTTTAGTGTTGTATACATGTCACTTCCACTTTTTTAACCAGTTAGCGAACAGGGTAAATTTTCCTTATACATGCATAAGTAAGGTTCTATACGATCTATATGAGGTTGATTGGGGAGTCAGGCTGAAGTAAAAAACTTGACACCAGGCGACCAGCAAGTGCCAGAGAGTCTCGAGGGCCACTAGTTCTACTGTATTTTTATAATAATAATAGTAAACTAATAATTATGTTTATATAAACTAATAATTATGTTTATCCCTCATTATGTAAAGATTGTGTTTAATGTATCGATAATATGAATTGAAAACATTGGAAATATGCAACATTTGTAACTATGTAAAATTAAATACATTTTAGTAAGGAAATTTTTCCAAGCAGCCAAATCTTAATCAGATAATGTGTTATCAGATCATCCAGTTGATTTGTTTGTTTGAAGTTTTTCTTATTTGTTTGGGAAAATCAGTTTTGTCAGGTTTTGTTTTAAACAGCTCAGAATTGGTTGAAATGGTTCAAGGATGTGTTCATATGAAAACAATAGTTGGAGCCAGTTCATTTAAATGGTGACATAGTTTTATAACCTTGGATACATGTTTAAAGGGGTATTTCGATGTAAAGCAGTTTGTTTTTTAGTCTGTATCCATATCAGGACTTTGATACCTCTATGCACACTGTATGTGTACATAGCTTATGCCAAGCAATTTATTTTAATCAAGTGGAGAACTGGCTTTGCTACTAAACCTTGCCACATTTCATGATGGCAGCCTACAGGAAATTCAGAGTATGGAAATTCTCAGAACAAATCAGCTGGTGTGAGCTGTATGCAAAGAATTATGAAATTTGAGCTGCTGATATTGTTGCAAGGTAACTAGAAAAGTCTTATTAACCCTCAGCAAGGGTTACTATAGTTGGGTCTGTTTGTCTATCTGTGTGTGTGTTAAGTCACATCTCACCTATAGAGCATCTGTTCATCCTGAAAACGTCACGTACTCGGTGGGAGACGAAGATCAAAAACTTTGTAGGATTTTTTTTAAATGGCTTTGTTGCAGAGATACAGCAACCATTTTATTTCATAGCTGTGAAAGACTGGGACAAGTGTTTGAGCTGAGGGTTTGCGCGTTGGTGCTTTTCATTTGAGACTGATATTGTGGGGCAGTCAAGGATCCCCTTAATTTCAACTAAAACATGTTGTCAAAACTGTTATAAGCAAACTTAATCAACTAAAGCACGAAAATTGTTGGTCACAAAATAGCATCATAGATGTAACCAAGGAAGTTTTAACAGGCATAAATGGCCACCCTTTCTGACATAAAACAAATTTGAGATACTTGAATTTTCATAAATCTCTTCCAGGGTAAAAATATAGCACACAAATCTAACCTTTTCCTGAATGCTATTTCTGTATAAACTATTTTACTGGCAAAATGAGGACACCCACAGGTACTCAGGGGTGCCAGAGCTTGTTGGCTCAAGGTCACCCTGGAAAGCTGATCCTGAGCCCCTTTTGAGAAAATTCTGACAACATCTTCCAATGAACATGGTATTTTTCAAAGTTCCCACTCACCTTGAAAAGTCAGGGAAATCTGAAATTTTTTCAAGGTCAGGGAATTTTGAAAACAGTCAGGAAATTTTGAAAAAGATCTCAAAAGTCAGGGAAATTTAATTTCTCTCATCCAGATAAATTTTCTTGTTATAAAACAACTTGGGACATTCCTTGGATGGAAAAGAAAATCTTTGGGTAATAATATCCAGGTTGTGAAATTAAGAAATTTTTCAACCCGCCCAGTGAAAAAAATAGGTTCAACAACATATGAAGTGGTAACATTCATCTGCGATTTTAACTGGCCCTAAGTGTATTTTTGAGACATTTTTACCAGCCCAGAACCAAATTGGCCAGCCAAAGCCGGCTATTTGATGCTAATTTCACACCCTGATATCACACCAGGTGCTAGTAAAAAAAGCTACTGGTCAGCTTATGTCAGGGAAAATTGCCATTAGTCAGGGAAAAGTCAGGGAATTTTGTTTTCATGTTGGAGTGGGAAGCCTGTTTTTATATTTTATATTATTTTGTTATTCCATCAAAAATACAATTTTCATTGAAAAATATTTTTATTGATCAATACTTAATGAATGTATATTAATTTTAGCTGATTTATTGACCATTGATTAATTTTTTTATTATGCCTTAACAAGAATGTAGAGAGTAAAACAGTAAAAGGATCAGCAGAGCAAAACTGTGATGTGAAAATGCTCAACATATCTTATTTAAAGGACGTGCAAATTACAGAGATGGCAACTACCCCTCCACCTTCTCTCCCTCCTCTTGATATAAACAAAATTAGAAAAAGAGTTAACGAGGCAAGAACTGGAAAACAAGATGCTGTGGACAAAATTGGTGTTGGTGTATCACCAAAAGCACAAAAACTTTTTGACGCTATACACAAAACGTGAGTTTTCACTTGCAATATTATTATAAGAATGTTTCTAAATTAACATTTTTATGAAGTTTATGTAAACTTCTAAAATTACTGTAGCTGCTCTTAATGTGTACTTTTTACTGTAAGGAATAAATAGAATATTTAAAAATATTTATTTTTAAAGTTAAAAGACTGAATGACACTGCATGTTTTGACATTTTCCACTTCTAGTTTAGCACTGCTATCCTCTGGCAACATTAAGCTGGCTGTAGGAAATACTTGTAAAATCTTTAAAAATTTTTTTGCAGTCAAAAATATAATTTACATATATATTTTCTCAAAATCCATTACATCTGCATAGTTTTTTTGTCCACTTAACAGGGTTGTCCCTAATAATTGAATTAACCAGGTAGTTAGCAAATTATCATGTTTTGCCACAGCCCCGGCTGTCTTTAGTATTGATCTAACTGGTTACATTTAGAAATATACCATCAACTTTAAATGTTTTGGACACCTATGCACCTATTAATCATCATTAGTAAAATCCAACTAGTGGTCTGTTATCAATGCTGCGATCTGATTGGCTGAGCTACTAGAGGAATATTAGTAATAGTCCTTGAGTAGTAAAAAATGTTGGCTTTGAAAGTCAAAACTATGGCGGCTGATTCGCATTATTTTTACAGAAAAATGAATAAAACTTATTTTCAACTTGACCAACTAGTTGGATTTTACTAAAACAATTATTCCTCTTGCCCTCATGGTCTCCGAGTCAATAGTCCATACGGCCTTCGGCCTCACAAGCTATTGGCTCATAACCCATTTGGGCTCAAGGAATAACTGTTAATTAGTAATAATTATCTATCATTGCACTACTCTGTGGCATTTGTTAAATTTTAAATCACTTGGAAGACACATTTATTTAGTGGCATTCCTCTTCATCATAGAGACCAACAAAGCTGTGTGTGAAGCTCGGCTACAGCAACCAGGAGTTTCAAAAAAATTTACAAAAGGAGCTGGAAAATGAACTGTTGATGGAGGGCGCTGTGAGGGACAAAGGCCCAAGTTTTCTAGGGGAGCTGGGACATGCTCCCTCAAAAAATTTTGGAATTTAATGTGTCAAAAAAAAATCTTTTTGTGCATTTTAGGGCAAAACATTGGAAAAATAGGTGGCTTCTTCCAAATTTAAGTTTGTGTTTTATGTCACATTAAGACACAAGGCAACAGTTACAGTGAATAGGCTCTTTGCAGGTTGAGGTCACATGGTACAAAATACACCATACTGGAATGCAAAAGATTGTGCAAGACTCCAAAGCAAAACACAATTGACTAAAGAGGTGTGATTTTTCTTTGTTTTACATTTCCCAGTGGAGCTTTTGCATCCCAGTATGGCATACTTTGTACTATGTGACCGCATACTTCAAGGGCCTATTAGTTTATTTATTTTGTGAGAAGTAGCCACTGCAATTTGTTAAGTTTTTGAAAAGTAGCCAACATAAGCATTGTTCGGCACCTTATTTTGAACCCGCTGGCAATGATAGTAATAGTGGCCTCATTAATACTGTTCCTTATTTTTAAGGTTTAATGAAATCAAATGGCATGGACAGTGGATTGTGGTTATGGATGATGTAACTGTAAAGCCACCCTATAAAGTGGAAAACTGTGTTGGTAAAAATGCAAAAGCATTAGAACACATCCAAAAAGTAGTAAGTTCACTGCCGCTTAATTTTTTATGTCATCTTTATAATTTATGGTGAGAATGTACAGTTGTACATTTTGTTTAACATAATTTTTTTTATATATAATGAAATTTATGCACCCAGACAGAGTGCTATTTAACTTTACTGCCTTCAAACAAATTTTGTGTTTTATTTGGTTGTGGCAAAATTTAGATATTGTTTATCTCATTAACTTTGCAGATGGAACCAAAACCTACAGATTAAATTGTTCCATAGTGCAACATTTATGATTTAAGTTCTGTGGGTAAAATAATGAATTTTTATTACCAAATTTATCTATCTGTAATCAATTTGGGTAAATTTTGTATCTCCAGTGATGCAGTGTTTACAATTATTTTCAGGCAGTGATGGATAACATAACACATATTATTTATATTTTTAAAGGGAACCTCAGCTGTTAGGAGTATTTCGGGTCAGAAAATATCTTGATTGTCCCTGGATCTCCTTCAATGCTTTAAATAGGGATTTGAGCCCGTCTGATCCAGATCCAGGAAGTTTTATTTGGCCTACTTTGACGTTCGAAACTCACAGGCGGTATCATTTTGTTTTTGTGCAAAGTACGCTGGGGTGCATGACATCACTCTTGTGCTCAGAGTTTATTAGTTCCACTCCTAGTTCAACTTTGAGTGCAAGAGTGATGTGAGTGATGTCACACATTCCAGCATACTTTGCATAGTCTGCTCTTTGAAGATGAAAAGCTAAAATCCTTTTCCGAGTCTAGTGGCTTATTGGAGCTGGCACTTATCTCCGGTTTCCGTAGTGTTAAGTGGCTGAGAGTCATTGACTCCCCCTGGATGGGACACTAATCCGTCGCAGGTTAGCCCCCAGCAGAAGCTGGTACTCATTTTACCGAACCCATAAGGATGGAAAGCTGAGTCAACTTTGGCAGAAAAGAAGGTCACACAAATGTTCAGCACTCGGCATGGCCGGGATTTGAACTCGGGACCTTGTGGTTGGAAGGCAGAGATCTTACCACTGCGCCAACCACGCCGCCCGAAGAGTTGGTTGAAATATGCCACATGTATAAATGCAGATGATGTTATTGTTTATATGTAAGTCTAGTAAAACTTCATGGTGTAATTTTATGGATAGTGTTTTACATTGTTAAAATGTTTTACAAGACAATAATTAGTGCAAGTTTGTTTGTTATTGACTGTTGTATACAACTGCTTTTTAGGTCAGAAAACATAATGAAGATGAGGCAAAGTTAACAACTGGAAAATGAAAGAGTTATTTTATGATATCAGAAGATATTTTCAAAGAGTACTTAAATGTTATTTATTATCCTGCCACTCAAATGTGCAAGAAAAACAAGAACTTCCAAGTCTGTAAATTGTTTGGGAAACAGTGGACAGTGGCAGTGTTTTTATAATTGCATCGGTGTGAGGGCAGGAACTAAAGCTAAAAAAAGCTTTCATTGCGGCTGGATATTCCACTGCTTAAACCACAACTCTGGATATTCCACTGCTTAAACCACAACTCTGGATATTCCACTGCTTAAACCACAACTCTGGATATTCCACTGCTTA